>PVLD010006243.1:0-102610 GCA_004027595.1 Dinomys branickii
GAGGGTGGGAATATAAACTAAGAGACATGAAGGAAATCTGTTCAAAAACAAAGACCAGATGGGACGAGGGAAAGGAGAAAAGAAAGAGACAAAAATGTATGTATGAAGGGCTGGGGATATAGCTCAGTGGAATAAGCGCTTGCCTAGCAAGCGCAGGGTCCTGAGTTCGATCCCCAGTACCGCAAAAAAAAAAAAAAAAAAAAAAAATGTATGTATGTATATATGAATATACATACATGCAGGAGGGCTAACATGGTTCTACTATTGTATTATATCACTTAATGCTAAGGAATAATTGATGACGGGTTATTTGATCAATCTTGTATGTCTGTATGTGTTATCCTGAACACACACTTCGAAGATATCAATATGCAAAGCAGCAACTATTGGTGGGTTTCTTTTGTTTTTTTTTTTGTCTTTGGTTTTTTGTTTTTTGTGTTTTTCTGTTGTTGACAGGATTAATTGTCTGATCAATTTTGCATGTCTGTATCTGGGTTCATATATATACACTTTGAAGATATCAATAGGTAAAGCAACAACCACTGTTGAGTCCATGTCACCTTGTCTGTAGATCAGTTTTGATTGTACTATTTTTTATGCTAATTTGTGTCTGTGTGTTAATATGTTTTTGTGCTTTTATTTTTTTTAAATTAAAACAAAAGAAAAAGAAATAGAAATATTTACCAAAAAAAGAAAAAAAATCCAATTAAAAATTAGTAAAATCCACATGACTTGTCCTCCATCTCTGGAAACAACTTCACATCATGCTTTAGTTACTTTCATTACACTGACATATGTTTCCTTTATTTCTAATTTGCTTAGATAGGACATTGAGCTTTATCAATTTCTTCATCTGCATCTCTGGAGATAATCCTAGGCCTTAATGATCTATTCTCAGTGGAGTGTCACATTATTGATTTGTGTGTGTTGAGTAAATCCTGCATCCCAGAGATGAGTGCAACTTGGTCATGGTGAATAATTTCTGCTTTTGAGGGAATGAAAGGGGAATATCAACTCTATGTACTTAAAGGAATGGTGGAAATTAAATAAGTTATGGGACTGTTTTGCTACAAGCTATAGAAAAAGTAAAATTAACCCCACAATGTAGGTACTGCCTTGGTGACCAAGGAAGTCACTTTGACTATGGGAAAGTTTACCTAAGTGACCATTTTCACTATCTCTCAGTACTTGTCTCTCAAGGAGCTACGTTTCTATGCCAGTTTTGGATCCGATCTTGCCCAGGTTTATAACATGGTCATTAACTCTTTGTTGAATTTCACATTTTTCGCCAGTGTTCATTCTGTATAGTTTCATTACTGACTAATCCATAGTTGTTTTCAAAGGGTTTTGCACACTCCATTGCATTTGTCCCAGTTTCTCATTCGTTATAAATCTGATTTCTTGATACCCTGAAGGAAGATCTCACCACTTCACTGGGTCTGCAACCTCATCATTTTCTCAGCATATTTTCTTCCCCTGTCTTCATAAGTTTTTCAAAAGTTTCTTTAAAGCCACTTTATCAAAGTAGTAAGATATAGAGAAGTAGATGTGAGCAATGGAGAAATCCGGGGGGAGGGTGTCTGAGAGCTGATGACAGTCTCCATAACCTGGAGTGGCTCTGGAGCTTCTGTGGGGGGACACTTTTGTGGCAGGTGGTGGAAGGGTTTAGACGGCTTTAAGGTGTTGTGAAGGCAGCACTGTACAAGAGGTGGCAACTGAGTGGAAGGTCCAGTGCCAAACTCCACTAACCAATGTTGCAGGAAAATGCTGCAACTCTCGGCAAAAAGACCTGAATATGTAATGGTTTTCTGTGCTGTTTCATTTGGTTTCCTAGTACCGTGCGGAGCACTTTGATGATCATATTGACATGTACCTTTCCTTTTGGTTTTGTCCTTGTCAGGTTTGTGCATCAGAGTAATGCTGGCTTTCTCAAGTGAATTTGGAGGCTGGGGATATAGCTCAGTGGCTCAACAACAGCCTGGCAAGTGTAAGGTCCTCCTTACCTAAAAAAAAAAAAGTGAATTTGGAAAATTTTCTGCCTTTTTATTTTTTCAAAATAATTTAAAAACTGGCATTAGTTCTTTTTTGAAAGTAGAATTCAGCAATGAAGCCATTTGTTCCTTTTTTTAATGAGGGACTTTTTATTTCTTGATTCAGTCTATTTATTAATGACTCACCTTTTCTATTTCTTCCTGCTCCATCTTGGTCAGGTGCACATGTCCAGGAATTTGTTAGTTTTTTCCAGGTTTTGTGTTTTTTGGTGAATAGTTGTACCTAAGAGTCTCTGATGACCCTTCATTGCTTTGATATGTCTTTGTTATCTCTACTTTTTCCACCTTTATTTATTTGAGACTTTTGTCTTTTATTCTAGATAAGCATTTTTTCAAATTTTTCTCTTAAAATAACTCTTCATTGGACTTGCATTTTAGTCTATATTTTAGTTATTTTGGAGTGTTTGCGGAAGGCAAAAGGAATATAGAAGGTAGATATAAATACCACTTAGGAGTAATGTGACCATTCTGAGAGGAGAACAAATGTTTCCCCAGTATTTCCTTGTCATTTTATTATCAATATGTTTATGTATATGCATGTGTTCCTGTGTATGTATATGAAATATATATTGTTTATTTTCTTTTGTCTTCTATTCCCTCATTGTGTAACTTAAAAATGTAGTGACTCTCAGTATTAAGCAGCATTAATAGTATCTATGGGATAGCAGGAGAAGATTAAAGATCATTACAGGGCCTTACTACTTGATCAGGGGAAGGGCTCCGCATACTTGCAGGTGAACACGAGATAGGCATCGTGTTGTCTGGAATATGACCTTCTTACTATACTTACCTGAATATGGAGAATGATTTAAGGTTATGTATATATGAGCCAAGTTAATAAGGGGTAGATTTTGATGGTTAATTAGTTGTCAATTTTGACTGGGCTAAAGCCATCATTGATTAAAAGTAATTTATATTTCTTTGTAGCAGTGAGGAATCTTTTACAAATCTTGTACAACAGAGCTGATGCCGTCTCTCTAGTGGGCCCTCTCTCTCCCTCTCTCTCCTCTCTCTCTCTCTCTCTCTCTCTCTCTCTCGCTCGCTCGCTCTCCCCCCTCCCCCTCCCTCTCTCTCTCCCCCTCTCTCTCCCTCTCTCTCTCACACATTAAATTGTAAGAATGCAAAATTCAATTTGTTTGCTGATGAAAACATTATGAGTACAAGTTGTCAAGGGCAAACGCAGAACTGAAACACAGACCCGCAGGTCAATTGTGATATAACGTTACAGTCATATAACAGAGATCAGCTTGATGATAGTGTGATGATACATCAATTATACGCGGCAGGGAAAGAATGCATGCGCACAAACTGATTCTGTAATAAATATCAAAAAGCCCATTTTATTTTACTCTGTTCACAAGGTAAAATTGTAAAAATTGCATTATGAGCACTAATACACATTTTTGTCTGTAAATTTCACTTGAAATTTGTATTACAGGTCATCGCAGACTAATTTATCAGTGTTCTTCATGATTAAGATCTGGAGGGCTTTCTTTTATTATTCAGGAAATATGATGAGGAAAAATACTCATTAAGTCACGTAAACCACCTCCATATTCTGCATATGCATACATTAGTAATAATAAATTAACAGTTTTTTTCTTTCAAAATATGTCATTTTTTGTGTCCGGTACCTTAAGGCATGTTTAATTTAACATTTATAATTTTAAAAATTAGCATTTTTTTTTATTTTTTAATACAAATGTCCCCAAATACCTCTTCATCATAACATATTTTATTTGATATGTTAATGATTCTGGAAACAATGATTAACATTATGTCTATTAAATATTACCTGATAGAGGTGTTAGATTAAGTTCAATGCACCACACTTTACAAAAATAGCCTTAATGGTCTCTTCCGAAGTATATGTATGAATATATACAGACACACAAACTTAAATATCACTTGGTTTTTCTTGTGTGAGAAACCCCAAGTATAAATAAAAAGCAAATAAAAGAGAAGAGGGAGCTGGTGTGTGTTTCTTTCACAAGGGAAGGGGATCAAAAGGTGAAGGAGGGAGGCAAAGTGGATCACACAATGAATTTTGATGTGTTATGTAAATCCACCAACCCCACACGAGGAATGTAAACATGATGTGCCGCAAATATGTATGAAAAAACCCCAAAGTGAAAATGAACATTTAAATTAATACTACTACTTTGGCATGGAGACTTATTATGAAAGAAAGAATATCCTGACATAAAAATTGCTATAAACAGCTTAATATGACAGAGTGCAAGGAGGCCTAAATTCAATGAAAATGATAAATTTAAGTTATACCATTTAGAAAAAGGCTCAAATGTAGAGTAGGACAGAAGAACATGCTCAAGTAGGTAAGATGCCACTGACAACATTAAAAAAGATGAATGCAAAAAGGAGTACTTGAACAACACTATCTGGGAAGTTTTCCTGAATGAAAAGCAACAGCTTTTCTAGACAGATCAGTGAAAACATACCTACAGTCTATCAGTCCAAAAAATCTTTTGTTTTTTTTTTTCAGAATATGTTAAGAATAAACTCTCCTTGTTTTTATTGGAATAAAAATGACTTGATTTTAACTTTTCCTCAGAAGGTTTGCTTCACAGAGCATGCGAAATTCTAACATAAAAATACTTTCATAATACGTTTTCACTCATCTCATTGCGGTCATTGTTTCCTTATCATCCAGAGCTGTTGATGAGAAATCTGCAAATCTGATTGCTACATAGGTACTCTTTCCTTTCTGCGCAGTTGCTTTAAAAGTTTCCTTGATCTGTTATGCTGTTATATATTCAGATTTTAACCATTTATCCTGCTGGATATTTTATGTGCATTTTACAATCCTAACATTCATGATAATCTTAGTCTGGAAATTTCTCTTCCTTTTCCTTATATTAACTCTCTTCACATCTCTCCAGTATCTATTTATTGAACTCCCTTTTAGCAAATATCTAACTAGTTTACCACTCAATTATTTCTCACACTTGTGTGTCTTTATAATGTGCCTTTGAGTTATTTCTTCAAATGTACACTAAATAAAATGCGTTATTCATTGTTTTAAAAAAGTATCTATTTCTCCTCTTTCAGAATGTTGACTTTTCTTTTTCACCACAACCCTGTTTGGTAAAATTCATAAGTAAACCTGTTGTTGAGCCTGTTGCTTCCTGTTATCAATTATTGAGTAAATGTTCCTGAAAGACATAGATCAGCTGAGATCTTCCAGTTATACCTATATTTGTCATGTATGTCTACAAGGAATCTGTCCTTCTCATCTAGATTATCAAATATGAGGGCAAAGAGCTATCCATAATTAATTTCTCATTCTTTTTAATGTTCACGGGATCAGCAGCGATAGACCTGCTTTTCTTTAAGGTATTACTTGCTTTTGCTACAGGTTTATAATATTTTAGTTACCTTTTCAAAGTACTAGGATTTCTTTTTGCTGATTTTCTCTATCAGTTTCATGCGGAGGAGGGGAAGAGGAAGTGAGAGAAATAAAGAAGCGCCATATTCAGGAACGTGGTAACCTCTATTAACGTAAACACTACGCGCCATGACATGAACTAAGACAAATAATAGTGACAAGCACACAGACGGGGAGCGGGGAAGCCAAGGGGAGGGGGTGATAAAGGGAAGGGGATTAAAAGAAAACCTCAGTGATGTGGATGCATAACCAATCCCACAATGACTGTAAACGGCAAGAATTACAAACATGCACTCCTGGCATTAAATAAAAATTTAAAAGGGAGCCTTTAAGCCACCCACCCTAACAGGGGCTTTGTCTACTACTTGTAATTCTTTTTCTGCCTGATATGTTTCGACAATCTATTGTTTGGTGCGTACACAGTAAGAATTATTCTATATTCTTGGGGAATCGACTGCTTTGTCATTATGTACTTCCTCTGTTTTACTCCCTGAGTCTTTTTGTTCTGAAGTCAGCTCTGTCTGAAATTAATATATCTACTGCAGCTTCCTTCTCATTGCTCACAACATATCAATCTCAACCTCTTTACTTTGTTCAATCTGTGTTTTAATATTTCTTATGTGTTTCTTACAGACAGAAAAGAGTATGGTTTTGTTTCTTGATTTTTTTGAATCTTAAAATTTAGACCATGGGTGTTCAAGGTGAGTGTTTTAACAGTAGGATACATTTCTACTATACTTGTTACTGTTCTACTGCCCTCGTGCTTTTTAAATTTTTGTTATACATTTTTTTCTGCCTTTTCTGGTTTTACTTGGTATTTTATATCATTTGATTTTTAGTCCTTTGTTAACATGTCAATTATATTGCTTTTTGTTTACACTGTTAGTGTCTGCTCTTGAGTTTGCAGTATACACTGACGCTAAGCAAAGTCCTCTTTCAAAATCACACTGGGCAGCTTTATGAATAACCCAAGTACCCCAAGGAGTTTAAAATGTCAAATTTGTCCACATTAAGCCTCCAGCAACTTTTCAATTACAGGATAAAACTTCCAACTGCAGTACCAGGTCTACAGCATTTCCTCAGGGAATTCCTTTTAAGTATCCCTACACTTGTTTGTCTTTACAGTTCTTGGAGCAGCTATATTCCTTTGACCTTAAGCTGGCTATGAGTCTAAGAAAATCATTTAGCTTTTATTGTTATAAGGGCTTGAGTGTCAGCTTTCAAGGTGCTCACAGGCTGGAGAAGTAACTGGGACTTTAGTTTGTAATTGCTGTGTTGTCTCCAACCCTTTGCCTAGTTCTCTGTTACTCTGGCTTGCGGAATGCAGCGCTTTCCTGTTTTTCTTCCCTCAGTGACCAGGCACCCTTTTACAACTGCTCTCTGTTCTGCTTCTTAAAGTCGCTGTTCTCAGGGCTCAGTCACCAGCTCTCTCTCTGCTGCTGCTTTGTTTATCTGTTCTTAGTGGCTACCTCATGCTGTTAAGAGACTTTCAACCTTATTTCTATGTTGTTGATACCGAGGTGTATATGTTTATATATTCATCCCAATCTAACGGCACATATGTACCTGTGCAAACAGACAGTATCTCAGAATTAACTGAATTAAGCACATTTTGAATTCCAATCTTTGTCCTGAACCTGCATCTCACTGAGTCTGCCCGTGTTAGGTAATGCCTTCGTCGTTCCTCTAATTACAGTCCCAGAGCTAACTGGGCTCCCTGACAGTACAGTTCCCTCCTCCCTCACTCTTGTCCTTTCCCTCTGGTGAATTTGATTAGCCAGTCCTATCAGGGCCTTCACATCTGACGTTCCCTGGAAGCTCGCCCCATAGTTACCCCATAGCAATCACCTCCTTATCATGTAGGTCTCGATTCACATGAGACCTCTTCATAGATTTCTTTCTGGATTTCCCTACTGAAAGGGCTTTCCCAGTGCTACCCCATGTTATATCCACATGGTGTCTATTTTTATGAGATATTTATAAGTTAAACAATATTTTCTTTAGAGAAAAATGTATTTCAAATTTGTATAACTTTGCTCAATTTTGTTTACTACATGTACATTCACTATATAATGTTTGAAACATAAACTTGGTTTACTAAGTATCCTTTCTTATACAGAAAGATATATATGTAAAGGTCATTTATTTTCTCAGGCTTACTAAAATATAAATGTTTTCATTTTTTTCCTAGAACAAAAAATTGCTGTCATCTCAGCATCTAATTGTTTTACTTCTGCGTACGTTCCTTTAGCTTCTATTTTGTGCAGTATAATCTAGCAATAAATAAATCCTTCGTGGTAGTCAGTAAGATGTGAACAACAACGTGAAAGTTGGGGTTCTTTACAAGCCACATGAAGACAGTGTTTCCGGGGAAATGATCAGCAGTGTCTCGACCCTTCAGAGGTAAATTAAAATGTGGTCAGAGACCAAGATTGAATGTAGCTAAGGAAATGACTTCAAACATATGGAATATATATTTTGTAGAGATTTGTAAATCCTATGCACCTTTATATGAATTGTTTTTTATTTATGAACCCAGAACTCCCAAGACTATTAAATAAAAATAACAGTGCCTACCTTATAGGTTTCATTATAGAATACAGGTGATTATGAATGCAGAGTCTAACGCACCACTATGCTTTAGGCACTGAATAAATGTCATATATTTTGAGATATGTAATTGAAACATGGACAAGTTTTTAAATTGATTTTTGTAGTGCTTTTTAATTTACAATGATAAGGACTGAACAACAGATGATATTTTGCTTGTTAATAAGTGCCAACAGATTACCAACTAGAAGTATGCTCTTGCAGCAAGTTCTTAGACTTTGAAATTCCTTGAAGAACTTGGGCCGGGAGATTTTATTGTTTGTGAATTTTACTGTGTATTAACTTCATTTTCTATGCTTTATGTACCAATGCCTATGCTTTTGCATTACTTTTTAAATGAAAAGTTGCTTTCCGGAAAAAAGATCAAGAGATAATTTTCTAAGTAAGTCTGTCCATGGTCATTGTTTAATCCCATGTTATTTCAATACTGCTAACTACATTTAATATTTTCATATTTTGTGCAATCAAAATATATATGACAGGCTCATATCTTTCATGCTTTTCAGTATAATTATAGCAATCTGATAGTTAAATGCTTTTTCAAAAACCTACTTAGAGAAGCCTCTATAATGTTCAGGTATTGATAAAGTGAACAAGTATCTGAAAATTATGTTACATATCATTAAATACAAGTAGTTTTTATGTCTTCTAGTGAATATTTTTTGCTCAATATATAAAGAATCATATAATTCAACTTAGCTTTTTTGTTTTTAAAATAAATTGCATAATATTGCAGTGTGATCTGTTAGTCACAGAACCTGTTCCACTGAAAGGACCTACCCTTTCGAGTTGGATATTCTGGGTAGAGTTAGTTGTAACACAGACATTGCTAACACAGCCATGTTTTCTGCAATGAATTTTGGTCCAGAACATAAATGCCTCACATAAGATCAAAATAAAAAGAACCAGTTCTTCTGCATCCATCTTTTTGTTCTCCTCCTGAAGGGCAATGGCTCCTCCCAATGGACAAATAAACAGTTGAAAAATAGTCAGTTTAATTTTTGTGCCCATCATAAAATAAATCAGCTTTTGCTAATATTAACAATCCAGAAGGTCTGGGATATTCTGTAAGAGTCAGCAGATTGTACTGTATATTAATTACCTAAAGGAAACAGCACATGAGTCATCTTTGAGAAACATTTAAACATATATTTTTTAAACATTGATATGAATTAAATAGGAAACAAGACAGTGCTTCCTGATTAATTTGAATGTTATCCAGTTGTGATTTTTTAAAGGAAGATCAAGTACGTGAGGACTACTCAATGCCTTTAGTGATGGGCTAAAACAGAACCCACAGAGCATGAGAAAATTAGAGCCAAAATCACTTCCTTTCTAATTTGGCAGCCTGGTGAATGTTCAGCAATCTATGAAGGATCACTTTAGTGAGAAAGATGAGAGAAGGATGTATGTGATTTTCAGAGTCTTTATTATTGTGGACTTGGGAACTTCGTTGCTTTGTCTGAGAAGCTTATTAAGTCCCAGTCACTTCTACTAACATCTGTTAGCTCCAGTGTACTCATTTTAAGTAGAAATTAAAGAAATTCAGCAAGATGCATAAAAACCACTCTGAAGATGATTCGTTCTCCTTTAGGTGAATTTCAATTTTTTATATTTTTAAAAATGTGAATCTTTTCCATTGAATATGACTATTATGTTTCAACACGAATGCATATCTTTAGTGGTGTTCATATCCTCTTATTGTCTAGTTTCTTTGATTTCTTATATTTACAGAATAATCTTTTATTTTACTTCCTTTAAATCTTGTAAGGCAAGTGTCAGACCAAAATACCAAAATGCAAATTGAGAAAGTTTCAAATAGAATCTTGAAAAATATTTCTGATAGCTCCTTCTGTACTGCTGTCCTGCTTCCTGTCTCTACCACCTCATCGCGAATGGAGATAATTTTGCTCTTCATAATGCTGTATTTCCCTGTGTAGATGCTGTCCAGTGACTTGTTCCAGAATTATATTAGCAACGTTTTAATAATATTACTCTCATATTTTTCTCTAAAGTTATCACTTGATATAATTAAACTTATTACTTTGTATTTTAATTTTAAATTCCAAATAAATTTTTCTCTGAGGTCTTTAAATCCCTGTTTCCGGACGGCAAGATACTCTGTAATCGAAATAATTTGATAGAGATGTTCACAGTGATGGTCGTTGGTGTCAGAGTGAGATTTAACCTAAAGTCACATTCAGCAAATACGTGCTGAAAGTATTACAATGAGCTCTGCTCAGGACTGGCGCAAGGTGTAGTTATGGAGACAAAACAAAGCAATTCAAACAACTAAAAAATATACAGTTGATCATTATTTACAGAGTCCATTTTTGTGACTTTTTCTACTTTGCTCAACTTATTTTTCAATCAGTACCATTCTTCAGGGCTTTTCTGCTTTCGGGTTTGTGTGCTTAGCGAGCGCCCGAACATTTGGAACCGGTGGGTGCGCAGGGCTGTAGCTAAAGCCGAATAACGCGTTGTTCTATCATCTTATTTCAGCTCTCCCGCTGCAGCAACATTTCTTTTATGCTCTGTACGCTGCCCTGTTATCCTCCTTGCTGCGTTTTTGCTTGACAGTTTTGCTCTTTGTAAGATCCCTCCAAGTCCTTGCCGCAGAGATCCCCTAAGTCCTTAAATACAAGATGACTCGAGAGAAATATTCACGCAACAAGCCTGTCGCTTGGTTGAGGAACATGTTGCAATCAGAGGATCTCAGGAAATTTTAAACTTCATGTTATTAAGAAACAGGGATTCGATACTTTTCCATTCAGTGTTTCCTGTTTACTGTGACTTTATAGAACACAGCTACCCGTGAATGATCTCTAAGTGGAGCGCTCTGTGAAATTTAAGATACGCACTTACTGTTGCTGGTAGGGCTTCATGCTGGACTGTTTCAGTCACAGCAAATTTTGAGCCTGATCTTGCAATTCTGAACAAAGGTTCCTGGAGAATGAGAAAGTAGTAGAGAAAACGCAAACAGATGGGACTGATGCAGATGTCAGTGAAAGGCTGAGGTCAGGCTTCTCAGGGAAGTGGTGGAGTAAGTGAAGACGGAGGTAACGGCACTGAGTACTAAGCCCAGGGCCTCGACCTAAGACACAAATGTTACTTTGAGGCTTTGGAGAAGAAAATACTTCTGTGGGGTTTGGATATATTTCTTATATTGGAATAATATGTCTATGATATTCATAACAAGTGAGATTTATATGTATCCAGCTATAGTTATTTGATCCTAATCCATATGAATGTAATATCTAAAACCTACAACCCAGCATGACTTTTTAATTAGTGACATTATTGAAAAAGATTTTTTATTGACAATATATATTAATGACTCTATAGTACTGATCAGAAAAGTCATTATAAATAACTCAGCAGACATGAATCCTCCAATTGTTCTTATTTTTTATTTTATTAGTCATAGTTCTGCATTAGTTACTTCTCAAGCATCTATTGGATTGATCTTTGGGGTTTTATTGGGCTGCCATTTATTGAAAGTATTAAACATTTTTATTACATTTTAGGAGAGATGAACTACAGCGATAGAATTAGAAGGTGATAATTATTACATATTCTTTTGTTTCCTTTTATTTGAAAGACTTAAATACTCAATTTATTAAAGACATATTATTAATTTAAAAAGAACACATTGCATCAAAGCCGTATCTTAGGACAAGCTGTGTTCCTCCGTGACTCATCACCAGAAGAACCATCTGGGAACATGAAAAAAAAATCTATTCCCTAAACTCCAGGGAAAGCACGATTATCTACTCCACGTGAAGAGAGATTTGGGGGCCTTTTAAATGTGCATTTCAAAGATTGAGGAATTGTCTTATCGCACTGAAGAGCAGGAACACACTTAGGGCACGGCAAAGTTAAATGAATTTCAATTACTAGAAGCAAACAAATAAACATCTGTAATTCTAATGGCCATCATAAATCTCCACAGTTGAGAAAAGAAAAAGTTCTAGCTGGC
Organism: Dinomys branickii; assembly: GCA_004027595.1. NCBI lineage: Eukaryota > Metazoa > Chordata > Mammalia > Rodentia > Dinomyidae > Dinomys > Dinomys branickii. The sequence continues at coordinate 12,047 of PVLD010006243.1, forward strand.
TTGATAATTGGATCAATTTTTCACTTATGGGCTGTCAATTACTTGACATTTTAATGCATGCCAATTACAGCTAAAAGTATTTTAATTAGAATAACTGTTGCAAAAACTAACCCTACAGCGTTGTGATTCTGATGCACAAAATGTGCATCTGAATATCTATTTACTGAGAAGAAGTTAATTAAAAGCATAGTTTTATATTGAACATGTCCTGGGAAGAAAGAGAAGGAAAATAAGTGAGATCAGAGTCCACTCTGAGAAGCTGCAGAAGCCTGCTACTCACTTTAAACAAATGGAGAATTCATAGTCTTTTGCATGGTACCAGAACTCATAAAAATTAAATAATAGTGGTGCATAGGTAGAATGCATCTGGCTGCTATATCGAAAACTTTTGCTTTTGTTGCGACAATATGTTATAATCAAATGACAATTTTCCTTTCTTTTCAAGCTACCATACTTGGAATGATTTGGGTATGATTGGGTATGAGTGTGATATGACTTACCACACGATAATTGATTTTGTTTGGCCTTAAAGATGATGAGGTTATTTTTAAGAGTTTAGTTTTCTCTGGTTTCTTATCTGTATTCTGGACCAATTAAGTATTAAAATATATGGTGAAAGGATAGCAAAATGTGTTCTGTGCCACAGAAACTCCTATATTTTTATTGACACCAGTGTGGCAGTCATAACACAAGCCCCACGTGGGACTGCTCACTCCATGCTTGAATGTAATAAATTTGTTGATGACTTTGTTCACCCTCTGTGTTCTAGAGAGTTTACAAATGTGGGAAAACTTATTTTCCCAGTATTTAGAAAGCAGAATCTTTAATATACATAACATATGCTGATAGTTCTTCTCTATTCAAGTGTAATATAGAGAAAAGAAACATGGTGACTCCCAAGGAACATTTTGCCAAACAGCAAATGCTTCATAGCCATTTATGGGCATTAAATCTGATACCTGGACTTCATTGGATTAAGAAATGCTTAGCAAAGCACACTGCTTGTCATGTCTGGGTGGGTCACGGGGGTGAGATTTGGGTACTAACTGTGGCCTTTATGTGTATGGCATTGTTTCTCTATCCTACTTCCCAGTTGCTATAAGTAACTTTGTTCCTGCAGGCCCACTAGCCACGATGATTCTGCCTGGAGCCCACTGACTGTAGACTGAATGCCCTGGAACCATGGGGCCATTTCAGCCTCTCCTATAAAGTGCATGTCCATATTGTATCCAGCAAGGAGAAAACTGACTAATACACCACTGTTCAGCTGTTGCACACTGGTTCCAAGCAGAATTTTTTTTAAAGGATGAGGTTCTAAATTTCTCCTCTTTAGAACAATTCTGTGAATCTCATTCAATCAATTAAGATCTATCATTCTCCATCAAGAAAGCTGTCAGGAATCAGAGGAGGAGGTGGGAGTGTTTGTGGGACTATATTCTTCTCATGAAAACCTGAAAAACAGAAAAAAATGTCTCTTCTAATGTGAACCATGGAGCAAGATTGTCTGTTTCTGCCATTCAGGGACTTTCATGGCTGCATAGGAAATGGAGGACTATTTTTATTTATGTAAAAATGTGGTATTAGAACGTTGAGGGATCTAGCCAGTATTGAATATCTAAATCATTTTAGGCAGAACTGACATTTTAACCGTATTGATTCACCTATTCCTTGAGTACAGGGTATCTTTCTACTTATTTGTGTCTTTTTTCATCTCTTTTATTTTTTTATAGTTTTTAGTGTACAAATCTTTCATTGTTTGGTTATGTTTATGTTTAAGTATTTATTACTTTGATTTTATTGTAAATGGGAACATTTTCTTAATGTATTTTCAGATGGCTTGTTGTGACTTTGTAGAAATACAATTAATTTGTATATATCGATTTTGTATCCTACAAAGGAACTGAATTTATTTATTAGTTGTAACAGTATTTGTGTGCAATCTTTATGGTTTTCTTCATAGAACAATTATATGATGTACAAAATGGCCACTAGGTTCATGAAAAGGCATTCAGTATACTAATTATTGGAGAAAAGCAAATCAAAACCACCATGAGCTACCATTTTATACCGGCTGCATTCAAGAGATTGAAGCAATCTTATTGTACCTCAACATCTAACAGGTAAATGAATGTGGTGTAGGCTTAGAGTGGAACGTTTTTCAGTTTTAAAAAAAGGAATTCTGCCATGCACCATGGAATGGGTGGGACTGGAGTGCACAATCTTACATGAAGGAGCCAATTATTGAAGGAAATGATTCCACTTACATGAAACGTCCAGAACTGTCAAACTCAGTGAGTCCACACTACCACTTCTGTAGCTGAGGGTCTTCACTATCTTCACATAGAAGAATGGTGTGCAAAAAGGGAAATGAAATGCGGTGTGCTGTTATGGAGATTAAGTGATGCATGGAAACACAGTAAAAGGACCATAGGAAGCAGTAGACAAAAGGCTAAGCAAAATAAAGCCTCAGCTTTCTGTGTTAGTCAGTTTTGCTTTACTATGCCCCAGTACATGCAGTAATCCGCCTACAAGGAGGAAAGTTTCCTTCGGGATCACAGTGCCAGAGGTTCAGTCTGTGGTCCCTTGGTCCTGTCATCGTGGGTCTGGGGAGCGTGGGCACATGGTGGTGGAGACTGTGCCAAAGGAACCTACTCACAGGGTGGTGGACAAGCAGAAAGGAGTAAGGACTAGGACAGGTACTGGGTCCCCAAATCCCCTCCAAGTGCTGTACACATTCTCTGCGACCCAACTTCCTCCCAGGAGCGCCCACTCCTGAAGGCTGCACTCTTTGCCAGCAGCACCACAGATAGGTGGGCTTGAGAAGACAAGGAGAAAGGGGAGCATTGCTGGCCAATCTAAATGGAAACATGGACTAAGTTTTCTACTCTGTAGTTTCTAAAAGTTCAGTGCACCCATCAGATTCTCAGTACTGCTAGGGCTGTGCATATCGAAAGGGAATTGGCTCCAAGATAAAATTTTTAAAAATCAAAGCAAAAGGAATTTGTGTGTTGTATGGCAGGCAGATTTGGATTAAAAATCTGCAAGTATATATCTATATCCTTTTACTTTTCATTTTATGGAAAAAAGGTAAAACAAAATTTCATAAAATAAAAGGATTAACAACATTGTATGTTGCTATCTTTAAAGTAGTCGCTCAGAATGCAACATATGGGCATAAAAATTTCTCCAATTGATGTTAGCACAAACCCTCCTTTTCAATGAACTAAGAGACACTACTAGTATAGCTGACCTGCATTTTTCCCTTTTCCCTTCTATTCTTTCCCCTTTCACCCATCCTAACTCCTTTTACCTTTTGAACAATTTCTTCCCATTCCATAGTGTCTATTGCACATTTCAGACCTTATCTACTCTTTCAGTTTCTCACTTCTGGAGACAATACAGTGTTTGCACATGTGAATCTGACTTATTTCACTTATGAGGATGGTATCAAGTTGCATCCATTTACCTATAAAAGTCTCAACTTTATCCTTCTTCATGGCCAAGTAGTACTCCATTATATAAAAATACCACGTTTTTAAATCTATTTCTCAATTGAGGGCATTCTGGTTGTTTCCAAGATTTAGCTATTACAAATGGTGCTACTATAAACATCAGTGCACATATATCACTGTGGTTTGATGTTTTTAATTCTTCCAGGAAGATAGCTAAAAGGGGACTAGCTGGATCTAATGGGATCTCTAATCCAGATTATTTTTCGAATTTTCACACTGATTTCAACAGTGGTTTTCCCAGTTTACACTTCCACTGACAGTGAAGAAGGTTCCTTTTACCCAAAGTCCCACCAGTATTTGTTATTGGTGGATTTCTTGATGATAGCTCTTCTTTCTGGGCAACATGGAATCCCAGTGTTGTTTAATCCACATCTCTTGAATGACCAATGATATTCAACATTTTTTAACTGCACAGGCAATACTTCAAAGAATCAACAGCTGGGATCTCCTCTTATTAAAAAGCTTTTGCACATCAAAAGAAATTATCCACAGTGCAAAGGCAAATCACGGAGTGGGAAAAAAATTTCAGCCAAGTGTCCTGAAGACAAAGAGCTTCTACCTGGGACATATAAAGAGTTTAAGAAAAGCAAACCCTTCAAATTAAAAAACTCAATCCAAAAATGGGCATCTGAGATGAATATACACTTCCCAGATAGAGAAGTTCAACTGGCAAATAAATGTATGAAAAAATGTTCAAAATCATGGATGACTCAGGAGATACAAGTTAAAATGTCTCAGTTATTATGAAGTTTCTGGCTTTCTAGATAATTTTACTTTTTAGTTTAAAATTTCAAAGCATTTCATAGAAATCTCAATGGAAAATTCACACATTTAAAACAAATATGAATTTTAAACTGGAGAAGTTTATAGATATTCTTTTGCTCCCTCAAGTTCTGGATGTCAACAATGTAACTAGGTTTTGCCTTAAGTGACTATTTTTAAGAGAATTTTACTGAATTCAAATTAAGTGTGAAATGTAATGAAAAACTTTCAAATTTTTAGTTCACATTCATATGATTCTTGTATCTCTCCGGTATCTGATGTATAGGTACTGAAAAAGAGAGAAAATTTTTGATATTTTTCTCTGAGCTTGACATGCAGACTTATAATTCTTCCCTTATTCCTTACTAACTGCAAAGCTCTTACAAGCAGCAGCCCCTTAATTAATGCGGTTTTGCAAGGTATTTCAGTGTTTGAAGCCGTTAGTGTTGAAAGGTACCTCAGTAATTAGACGAGACCAAATCAAAGACAAATTAGATTTGAGACTTCGTTTCATTTGTTCTTAAAGCTAAAGTGCCAATTATTTTCACTTCAGAAAATGAACACAAGGGACATGCCTATGTTCAAAAGAATATGTTGCATTTCAGAACAACATGGATTTAAAACTTCACTTTGAATCTAAACTTTCATAAAAAGCAGAACAATTTTCATCCATGATAACCTGTAATGAAAACGAAATCTCTGAAGCAGAAATTTAAAAACAAAACAAAAACCTCTTTGTTACAAAGAAAATAAATAGAATTAAACAAAAACTGCAAAATTAAATAATCAAGTTCACCCAGAGAGAATAAAGTAGAGGTTTTCCGGGGGCTGGAGGACAATGAGAAGTTGTTATTCAGTGATTCTAAACCTTCATTTATGCACAATGAATAATCTCTAGAGAAGTGCTGAGATTGTACACCTTAAAAAATTAAGACTGTTGCCAGAAGTAACAGTGCAGGCAGGTAATCACCGCACTTGGAAGGCTGAGGCAGGAGGATTGCTACAAGTTTGAAGCCTCCAGGGGCTGCAAAGTGAGTTCAAGTGCAGCCTGAACTGCAGTGAAATTCTGTCTGAAGAAGACAAAAAAAGATTAAGACCATTGTCATGTTAACACATACACACACACACACATGCACACAATGGGGAAAATGAGGAAAGTTTGAAAGTTATAGATACAATTATTACATTCATTGCAGTCATTTCACAGATGTATGCATATGTACAAAAAACTCACTACACTGCATATTAATATATTTTATATTAATCAATTATACTTCAGTAAAGCAGTTTTTAAAATTGTCAGGGTCATAAAAATAAGGAAAGTCTAAGAAATGTTCACAGGTTAGAGGGGTCTAAGGAAATATGAAGGAATGCAAAGTTCCTTGAATGGAATGTGGAAAAGGGTAGCGAGAACTCTAATGAGATCTGACTCTTGAACTATGTACTGCATTTATGCCAGTAGGTGACGCTGTGGAGTGGCTCTTTCTATAACTGTCCAAATGCTTTGAAAGGATAAACTCACCTTTAATATAATCAGCAGTGGACCAAGGACCTAATTTTTAAACTAAACCAACTTATATATGACCCAGAGTTTTCATATAGTAATGCTATCAAACTTTGTAAAGTTATAAAAATTGACTACTTAACATCTATATTACTTAGTTGATTCGTGTTTGTCTACACTAATGTTTAAGAGGGGTACTTTGAGGAAAAACACATTAACATGAACATTCACACATTGCAAATTAACATGAGAAGAATTTCTTCTCCCACATCAACCTCCACAAACCCAACTTTTCCTTTATACACAAACCTATTTGCACTCTCACTTCACATGACTGAGTACACTATCCTGCTCATTCTAAAGTTTTTTTTTTTTTTTTTTGGCGGTACTGGGGATCGAACTCAGGACCCTGAGCTTGCTAGGCAGGCGCTTATTCCACTGAGCTATATCCCCAGCTCCCTGCTCATTCTAAAGGGTAACCTTGACTTTCCATTTGTGAATCAGTATATTTAATGCCCCTGGTTATTTTTCAGACATGTAGAAATTGGTAAAAACCTAGCAGATGTGATGAAACTTTGCTAAGAATATCAGGGGGGAAAGGTAAGCATTTAATTAGATGCTAGGTAGACACAAGGCTTGTGTCAGCAGGCACAAAAGGAGCAAACACTAAGGAGGGAGAGGTGCAAGACAGTGAGTGTGGATCTTATTTTCTCATTTAGTTTCTCACCCCAGAGAGACACAGTGTTTACACGTGGGTCTGATTTATTTCACTGAAGAGTATGGTCCCAAATCAGATGCATTTATGTGTAATTGTGTCAAGTTTATCCTCCTTTATAGCTGAGTAGTACTCCTATGTATAAAAAGACCACATCTTTTCTATCTGTTCTTTGATAGATGGATATTCAGGTTGTTTAAAGGGGAAAAGAAGGAAGGGGAAAAATACAAGATAGCTAAGCTACTACTTTCTCTTAAAAGAGAAAGTTTCATTTAAAAGAAATGTTTGCACTAACATTATTTGGAGGATTTTTATGTCCATATTTTGTACTTTGAGTAATTACTTTGAAGATAACAATATGCAATGTTTAAACTATTGTTATTCTTCTATTTTTTTTATATTTTCTTTTTTTCCCATAAAATAAAAAAGCCATTGAGTGTGAAACAGGAAAATAATAACATCGTTTGAGGCCAGAACCCAACTGCATTTAAAGTTAGCCCTCTACTCATTAAAGTGTAAATATATAAATTAATAAAAAACATTTCTATTAGTGACAGGAATTATGCAGTAAAGTTGTTGGCACAGTGTAGAGGTTGTAAGAGCTAGATGAGAAAAACCTGTTACTATGTAGTTCAATGAACTTTAGTCTCTGCATATGTAAACACCTCACCTGTCCAAGATTCTGTATCACTGGTGTCCTTGTACACTCCGTGCTTAAGGTAGTTTGACTGTTAGAATGATAATCTCCTAAAGGAGATTTAAAAATAGTTGAGAGATGTTTGGTGTAGCTCAGTAGGAGACCATGTCTTCCATATGCACCGGTTCTGGGATCAGTCCCCCGGAGGGGGGATAAAATATAACTAACTAACTGGTTTCAGTTGTAGATTTTAAGTCAAAGCCTAAATAACATTTTAATTGGTGGTATAAATTTGATCTATTAGACTTTCAGCAATTTAGTTTTTAATTGTTACTCTGGAGAATAGAAGTGGTTAAAATACATAATACAGTAACCTCTGTAAAATTTAAAGATGCATAATTAAGTTTGAAAATAAGTGCGAACATAATTCAACAATTATTAAAATCCAATAAACCTATTACTTAGCAGTTTAAAATTTGTAGAGTAAGTTGCAGGCACAAAACAAATATATTTTTCTAATTTCAACTTTAATACTTAGCTTTAACACTAAATATGTTTATTTTATTGTCCACATCAAATATTAAAGTAGCACATGCATGAAAAGTGTTCAGCATGCCTGACCACTAGAGGAATGCCAATTAAAACAACACTGAGATCATCATACTCCAGAAAAATTGACCAGAATCAAGAAATCAAATAATAACAAACTCTAGTGAGGCTGTGGGAGAAAAACAATCCTTCTACACTGTTGGTGGAAAAGGAAACCAGTACAACCATTATGGAAATCAGTACAGAAATTCCTCAGAAAAACTAAAATTTGACAATTCCTCTTTGAGCTAGCTTCCCAAAAATTTTAAAGACATCAAATTCTTTTGAATAATGTTTTTTCTATGTAACACTCATTCATAAGTGCATCAAAAATCTCATGTCAGTGTCACCCTATTTACCCATAAATGCCCTTTACTGACACTCTAATCTTAAAACTATAACTAACACATCATATTTGTTTTGATCTATTTTATGCTTAATAAGTAATAAGCTCACATGGTAAAAATAGACATAAACAGACCTACCTTAGGAAGTATAGTGAAAAGCACATCCTTCATTCAGTGATTTCGTCCCATTCCCCCTCACCAAACAGTGTTCTCGGTTATTTATGCTCCTCCCATCCTCCTAGACCTTGTGCAAGTTTCTTTTTCTTTGTATAAATAGTACATAACAATCTATTATATTTATATTTCACATCTGACACTCTTTACTCATCACTCTGTCAATATTACAGAAAACTTCATTTTAAAAATGGTCTGCTGCTGTGTTAGGATGGATCTATCATTCTTTAAATAATCCTCTTTTGATTAAACTTACTTGTCTTTTTTTGCCATTATAAACACTACATCAGAGTCTATCAACATCGATATTTTCATGCAGGTCTGTGTCTACGTGCAGAACAAATTATAAGAAGCTGAAATCTGTGTTAGTAGGTCTGGTTGTTTTCAATTTTGGAAACTATTGTAAAATTTTCCTCTGTAGAAATTATTCTGATTTAGATACCATTAAATCTACCAGCTACAGAGAAAAACTTCCAAAAAAGTTTAAACTAAAATTTCCACTGATTTTGCTGGGTTGCAAAAGGGTCTCTAACATGTTTAGTTCATACAAAAATAAATTTAATATTAAAACTAGTAATAATTATTGAGAAACTAATTCATGCACAGCACTCTGACATGTTTACATTGCTACTGTCATATTAACTCTTCACAATAAATAATAGCATCACTTATTTTTATGCATAAGAAACTAGAGAGTGAAGAAGTTCCTAAGGCCAGAAAGCTAGAAACAGGCGATGACCGTGGTCAGTTCTTAACACACTGTATCACACCGCCCATAGTCGTTTACTAGTCAAAAATGCTGTAACAGTTAACTTATAGTGTGAGTAGTTAGTAAGTATGGCTAATACAGTCATGTTATACTTTATACCATGCTGTATTTGCAGAGTCTTCATATAGCTACAGTAAGTATAGTCAGTTACAGTAAGAATAACTTGAAAATCTAATTTGCTTTAGAAGACATCTTTGTTTTTTCTGTGTTCAGTAGGTTGCATGTCCAGGAGATTCTGCAAGGTGGCTGTTCCTCTCCCTCCACTGCACAGTGTCCGACCTGTCTGTGATTGGTGATTAGGCACTTCCCTAACTGGCAAGGCAGGGCTAGATAATACCATATCGTTTTCTTCAAGTGGTATGGAGGCATCATACAGTACAAGGAAATAGAGATGCTTTCATGCTTCTGTTGATGGTGATATAATAGCTAACTTCATAGAGAGCACATCCCTGTACGAGTACTGTTCTATGGGCTGTGCACACATTTGATGTGATGCTACAAGGAATATTATACAACCACATTTACCACCGAGCAGCCTGGATGATATATTTCCTTGTTTAGAGATTAAGTTATACTCAGAAGTGTTTGCAAAATAGCACTTTTCACATCCTTCAAATTTTCAAATTTAAGTACTATGTGAGTGCTTATGTGTGTGAAATATTTCAGTTACCCACACAGAATAATTAAATTCTGCTTTGTACTTTTTTGGGAAAAGTTGGCCAAATCAAAGTAATGTGGAAGAAACTATTTAATTGGATTTCATTGTTGTTCATAATTGTAACTGGTAAGCAGAAGGAATATACAATATTCAGTAGCCAGATATTGGCTTTGATATTCACTGACTGATTTTTCAGTTCTATTTATACTCACATTGGAATCTTTATCTTTATATAACTGGCCAGTAATTTAAGTAAAACTTAGGCAAGAAATAGCTAAGCTAACACACCACTAATGCACATATTTTGTTAATTTTAGACCCACAGAGATAACGCATGGTCCCTAGGGATAACCATGGGAGGACAGTGTAAGACTCAGTGTCAATAAAAGCTTCTACAGGGAGAAGAAACTATACATATTGTATCAGTTGTATAGTTACCCACTGTGACTGAGCTAAATGCTAATACACTCTATATCTCTTTTTACCACTTCTTGCTTTATTCAGGCTCCCTGTAACACCCTCCTTTTCCAGAATGAAATGCCTGCAGTGTTTTCCAATAAATTCTCAACCAAAAGGCAGGGGTTCACTACCCAAAGCTAGAAAGAGATGGAGAAATATTTACATGTGAGAGGAATGAAAAGAAGGTAGACAGAAAAACAGCTTTAGAATCAAACTAACTTTATAATAAAATGCTTCTGATATGGAAAAACTAAGTATGAAAAATAGATATGGAGAAAAAAAGAAATGAAGGGGTCGCTGGCACTATCTCAGTCAGAGCTCGGGTAGGGAAAATACTGACCGACAGAGAGCCAGGAGAGAAGGCGTAAGAGAGACTGTGAACAGAAGTTATTCTGCTCAGTGATTTAACTCATTAATGTTTTTAACAATAGTGATATTGTTGTTCCTGTGAACTTGCATTGAGCTATAATATAGTAAGTTTCAATCCAGAGAAACTTCTATGATAGATGTGACAGGACATAAGGTTATTATACAGGTGGGTAAGAAGAGAAAAAAAATTTTTTTAATTAATCAAGTTCAATAGTATATTTTAGGTATATATTATGATCACATTCATCGTAGGGAATTTCCATCTGTGTGTGATATAACTTGACTTTTCCCCATTCCCCTACCCTCCCTTCTAGTCCTCTTCTCCTTCTTGTTTGCAAAATCTTTGTTTCCACTTCTCCCTCCTATATCATTTCTTTTTCTTTTTGCTTCCTTCCTTTCCCCACCTCTTCCCTAGTTCCTTTTCACATTTGAATATTTCTTCCTGTTTCACAATACCCATTGCACATTTTGGTCCTTATTTGAACTTTTAGTTTCTTGTACCAAAGAAGCAATGCAGTATATTTACATGTGTGTTTAATTTATTTCACCTAAGAGTATGGTCTCAAGGCACACTCATTTACCTAGAAATGTTTCAAGTATATCCTTCTTCATGGTTGAATTATACTCCATTATATGCAAAAAAAAAAAAACATATCTTTACCCATTCATCGATTGATGGGCGTTTGGGTTGGTTCCAAGATTTAGCTCTTACAAACTGTGCTGCTATAAATGTAAGTGTGTATGTATCGCTGTGGTGTGATGCATCTAATTCTTTTGGGAAAATACCAAGGAGGGGAATAGCTGGGTCAAATAGAACCTCTAGTTTTATAAGGAATCTCCACACTGATTTGTCTAACCTCTACAGGACAGAAAAGCTTTAACAAGATTACTTGGGGATAAGTGTTTGAAAAAACAGAAATTCAAAGAAAATGATTGCTTTTAACAATAATTAACTAGGCAGATATCAACTTTTATCATTTATTTGGCAATTCTAAGTACAGAGTGGTTGATATATATATGAATTTAACTGCAAAGTATCCAATTTAGTACAAGTGAATTATAAATTTTAAAAGAAAAAAATTAAAATAAGTAGTAAAAACATTCTATAAATATGGAATTGGATTACTGCACCTAAACTCAAGACAGAACACCACATATTAATAAATACACAAAATGGTTGAGGGTATAGGACTTTAGTACTTCTTAACGCATGAAGCCAATAACTTTTTATGTAGATATGGTTTTATAGAAATATAATGCTACCCCCATGGTTTCAAATAGAAGAATTAAATATAAACATACCTGATCTGAGAAGGGCAAAATATATTCATAAATTAAATGTAAAAAATAAAGTATACTTTATCATTGGTTATCAATATTATATCAAATTAGCCTTGATAGATAGAATTTGAAGAAACAATTTTATCTATAATTTATCCCCCTGTAACACACAGTATATTTTACAAATCCTCTCAGAGAATCAGGTCATTGACATACATTGTTATACTCAGAAATGACTAAAAATATGCACATTATTCTACTCTACATTTGTTTTATAGTATAAATCATTGTCACATTGTGAAATGCAGTGCTGAGTGATGATAGTTTGTCAAATGTCTCATGGAGATTCCAATACAAAATGCAGTGATAAAAGCACAGATCTAGGCATTCTAACTTAACAAGTCTTCTGAAATAGTGTTTCTTTTTTCTTATTCTTTTGAAAGTGGTTTTAAGGGAGTTCAATGTTATAAAAAGGTCTTTCTTTTCAAACATCAAAATATGATTTTAACACTTTTAAAGCTTAATATGCTATTTCAAAAGCTGAGGATCTATATAAAGAACTATGCCATTTCCAAGCTTCTCAAATATGTCATGACTAATGGTGTCTTCACACACAATGCGCCCTTCTCTAAAACTTCTTTCTGTCCTAATAACTGCATCGTCTTTCCCTCTTTAGCTTAAAAAGCTTTTATTAAGTGCAATTTTAAAGTGAGTTCTGTGCTGTTATAAAGATAAAAATATTAATAAAGACTGATAGTTAACCCAACCCACTTCTATTACAGTGGACCTAACACATACGTGAAACACAATCTTAAATACTGTGAGAAGTGCTATCTAGAAGACAGTCACGTACTGCACCCAGAAGACTCAGGAAAGCCATTCCAGTGGAATAAAGAGCACTTGAACTTAAACTTGAGGGATATTTAATGCCAAATAAAAGGAGAATGAAAACACGTCAGGGAGATAAAATAGGGAAAGGACAAGAATAGTCAGAAATATGTCATAATCATTATAGATAAATTATTTTTGCCAGAGTATAAAGTAAATTTAGAATAACAGAAAGCTGTGGTTAGAGAGGAATAGATGAACCAATTTTTAATGTTTTTAAATCTCTTATTCTACTTCACCAATGAAATGAAACTACTTTGGATAGAAAAACAACCAACTAGTATGTTTTATGCCTTTAAAAATATTCTTTCTGAAAATAGATTATAAGAAAATAACAATAGCACAATATAAATTATCACTAGTCTTTTAAAGCTAATTTTGCATGATAATAGTGTGACAGTATCATTGCCTTAACTACTAAGAATTACCAACAGAGAGAGATATTCCCCATTCTCCACATTTCTGTGAGACCGTTCCTCCAGAGGGGCATTCCTGTTCTCTTGACTTTTTCTTCCTCATCCATCAGCTGACAGAGTAGGATGCTTCTTTCCTTTTGCTTTGTTTGTTTGTTTTTACTTTTCCTAAGATGTGTTTGCAGTACATAAGGATCACATTCACACCAGGGAATTGATACGTGTACATAACACATTCCAGTTCTTCTCTTCCTCCCCCACCCTTTTGTTTTTCCAGCATCAGATTCATGTACTTACCTTGTAGTTGGAAGTATGGAATGATTATATGTGACTCAGTCAACACTTGCTAATCTTCCATTTGGCCTGTTTCTAAAAACATGGGCTGCACATTTTTGTGCTTGTATGTGTGAGTGTGTGCACATCTGTAAAGCCTAGAGTTCTCCAGTTGTGCCAGTGAGTGGATAAATTAAAAAGCAGAATTCAGGTATCAAGTATTGCAATCATTTTGGAGCAAAGAATTGAGCAGGTCATGTGGACATTGTCGTAAGTGATGTAATTTAAATCTACTTGTCCATTTCTCAATTCTGACCTCGAACAGAGAAAGGTATCATGAATTGCCTTGTAGAGCTCTAATATATGTAAAGTAAGAATTCCATATGATTTCCAGTAAAAACTGGCCTATTCCAAATACAAATAAGGGGAGACAGTGTTTGCCTGTTTTCTCCTTTTGTTCATTTTATAATTTCTGCAACTCTACACATTGCCCAAATGTCTATCTAGGCCGCCTCCTCTTGGACAAAGTTTTATTCTACTCCATTCTCAATGAAAAATATATATTTATTGAATAATTTTCCTTCAATATCAAGATAATGAATAGTAATGAGTTATCAAGTTGCCACCACTAAATGACACATATTCAGTTTAGTATATATTCTGCATGCCAAATATCTACAATCAACTATGTGACTCTACAAATAGAAAATTCATGTTCAGTGGAAAGATTTTGAGAGAGTTCCTGATGAACAGATGGGTCTTTTGGTATGTGCCAGTTCCATGAGGTTGATAGCTAAATATTTAATATAAATATGTGAGTAAATTTTGTGGGAACATATCAGAGAAACTCTGGGTGACAGCAGCTCCTAAGGCAATGTGGGTTTGTTACAAAATGCTGCACGATAGCTCCTTCAACAATATTTTTAAAAATAATTTCTATTCTCTGTACTTTATTATAAAAGCAGAAGAGTCAAGTGACAACCTCTGTGGTTCAGGTAGGAGATGAGAGACAGTTCCAAAGAATGAGATATCAACAATATTCTCGGCAAATAGCTGCCCTTCTCAAATAAATAACGTTAGGAGGAAGTTTTGGTCCACTCTTCCCCTTCTGCTTAGTATGCGGACAAAGCAACCAGGAAGGAGCCATCTCCTAATAGTGCAGTTTTAAAAATCACACGCTAGAAATAGCTTCTGAGTCATATTTATGACGATCCCGGGAAAAATAAGGCCTATCCTCACGCAGCTGTTCTCGTGCTTATTACAGAGTGAGCGTAACCAGTACATTTCAACTTTGTAGGGGCTGTGGCTCTAAGTTACAGACAGTTAACACTCCTCGGTGTGCTTTACACGTTGAGAAACGGCTCAGCGAGTAGGAGCTAGAAGCTGCGAACCCCACAACAGCTGCCCCAGAAGACCTCCCTGCAAAGGCTACTTCACCTTCGTTTCTTCACCTGTGTTCTGCAGGTGCATTTGTCTGGCAGAACCTAAATCCCGTGGCTACATATTAATTAATAGGATGTCTGAAAACCACAAATGGCGCGCTGCCGGCCTCTGTTATTGAAGAACGTAAGCCAGAGAAGTTGGAATGAGTAGTGAGTGAGTTAATACAAAGAGTCTGCTGCACGCTGCGCCGGCCTTGTTTGGTGTTGACTTCCTGGAGCGGCGCTCCGAGGATGAGCTGAGCATACGCAGGCTCAGCGAGAGAGAGTGACATGACTCGTTAAAGACGTCTGAGGAGAGGCGCGGGGGACCTGGGAGACGCCCGTACTTTTGTTTCCTTCCCAGACAAAGACCAGGATCGAGGGTCCCCCGGGAGCGACAGCTGGCGATTGGAGACAGAGGAACAGTAGGAGGAAATACGATCTGGAGGACACCAGGAGGCTGCCGTTGCTCAACTGCCCATCTCAGGGGGAACTGAGGCAACAAAGAAAGGGGGCAGGGAGAGTGGTGCTTAGACCAGAAACAGCTGTTTTCCCCTGGGTAGAAGTCGCCCTGACACAGGTTTAGTTGTCCTCAAATGATGGATAGGAAAACAATAAAGAAGCAACCGTGAAAGAAAAGCGGGCTGTGCATTCATTTTAGGCATAGCTGTATCTCAGTTGTTATAGATGAATACTATATGAAAGGCTTTTAATTCCAAGTGCTCCAAAAAGTAAGAGGCTACGGATATTGATGCAGAATTCTACGTTCCTAAAATTTATCTCATCATTTCGTTTTATATGTGAACAATCTGTGACCCACAGATTCTATGGTTTATGTGAAAATTTTAGCGTGGTATGTGCCTTAAGTGTTTGTAAGCCTATATTTTTTGATGTAATCAGATATTCGCTCAATCATCCATATTAATATGGCGTTTTGCTAAATATCATAGGTGATACAAAAATGTAACATAAGGGCTCCATGGTCAGTTTAATGATGAAATGGAATATAAAACATATCAGAGTATAGCTTTGAATGCTGGGGAATCTGTACGCTACATTCCTCACAAATTCCAGAAGAAGGCAAATCATAACAGTATAAGTATGTAATGATGACTGAGTGGATTTTTTGTTCCATTAGCACAATCTACCTCTATCAGCACATGAATTCATTAAATGAGTCATTGACACGTTTTGAATTAATTTCCAGAAATAATTCGCAAAACTATACTACAGAAATGGTGGGTTGAAAACTATTCCTTCAAGCACTAGATACTTCTGTTTTCATAATTTACTACCACCCCCCCCCAGCAAAGAAAAAAGACGCCTGTTTCCAACCAACTGAGTCATGGAGAGCTGGGGGGGCGGGGCTAGGACCATGAGCAAATAGTATTTTTAGTTTTTGTAGGACTGTATTCCCCTCCCCCATCACAGGCAGAGATTAAAAGTTTAGGTAGCCATAAACTGGAAAAAAGAGGGAAATCACAAAGTGTTGTGTAGGATTTTACAGAGTTATCCTAGTTCACATGATCATTGTAGAATTACTTAGACAACTAAGCATTTATGGGCAGATGAAAGGATGAAGAAACTATGGTATTTATATATGAGGAAATATTATTCAGTATTACAATAAAAGGAAATCCTATGACATGCAACAATATTGGAAAGTCTGGAGAACATTTTGCCAAGTGAACTAAATCAATCACTGTAGACAAATATTTCATAATTCCAAATACATGAGGCAAGTAAAAGTCCAACTCTCAAAAATATGGCAAAGTAGTGAATGCTAGTCTCTGGAGGGAGAAGACAAAAGGTAGTTGTCACACAGTGTGTATAAAATTTTGGTTATTCAAGATGAATAAATTATAGGTTCTAGAGGTTGGGAACACAATATTTCCTATAGTCAATATTGTGTTGTACACATATAAATTTAAGGAAGGAGATTTCATGTCAATATTTCAAATTACAGTTTCAAAAAGTATAAAGATATAAAAATATTACATTGTCTAAGAATCTCTTGAAAAAAATTCTCTTTTTCTCTCATATCCTTTCTTCAGGAATGTCAATGACTGTTAGTTATTCCACAGACCTTCACGCTATTTAGTCACATGGAGACTATGTTAATTTATGCCAACATAAACATATCTAAAAGACAAGTGGTCCCTTCTGTTTAAAACTCTATTCTTCTTAAATCAAACTCAAAATCACACTCGTCCCCTTGCCCAACACCAACCTACTCTCTGACTCAAAACAATTAACTTTAGTACATTTTCCTCACAGGCAAATGTCTGTTCAGCGAAGACACCTCCTGGGAAATAAAAGAAAAAATATTTCTCTTCCTCTAAACCTAAATCCAACTCTTAAAGAAATCCACTTTGTATTGTAAGTACATGTTCTTGACATTATTAATAAATAAAGGGCATGTTTATTAAATAAGTTATTTTCTGTTTTTAGATAAAAATGTCTGCTTATATTAACTATATTCAGCAGGCACTTTAATTCTAATCATGGGAGTTATATGTTATGAAAATGGAAGCATCTGTTACTTAAGGCCCTTCACTGACAGGGAATTCACCTGTTGAAAGAAAATAGGGAGAATAAATCATGCATGGACACCTAGATGGAAACAGTAACAATATTCACCAAACTGCAAATTATTTCTGTGTTGCTGTTCTAACCTTTATAGAATGTAAATAAGTGCTTCAATACTCCCGCATCTACTCATTTTAGCAGCTTTTCGAAAAGCAATTCTCTGTTTTTTTTACTAGCTATTCAAACATGGACACCTGTCATCAAACTACTCCCCTAAAAGGTAACCAAATCAGATGAAAATCATGAAAATACATATTCATAAATAAAAGTTTGCCGGGGGTGAATAATGCTTTGACTTCATCATTCTCGAGGAAATTTCATTCTGAAACCAACTGATTTTAAATACAATATTTTCTTCTGATTGTGCTACATTCTGAAGATGAATAACTTCATTTATAATAAAAGTCATGTAACTCAAAGATAAAGTACTATGTCTTACTTTTCTTCAAAACTTGGTATTTTTTCTTTCAATGATGGTTTATATCTCTTCTTAGTACAGTATTAACTTTATCCAGTAATGCCAAGAATTCTCAAATGAACTCAATCACCAAGATGATTATTGAAAGATCTTTTAGTATTTTTAATTTGACCCAACACAGTGGAAGAAGAACTAGTGTATAAGTACAAATCAAAATGAGAAATGAGGGAAGTACCATGTCCTTGGACTAGGATGTCAGTAATTATACTGGAAAGCTAAGGGGACCTGTGATAGTACAAACTGTTAGCCGTGTTACATACAAAGACAGTGAATAAGGACATTTACAAGCAGCTATGAAGTTCTGAATATGCAATGTACTGGAGAACATTGACTTCTACCGAGTTAGAATGTAAAAATATTTTGTTCTTTAAGTTCCCTCTAGGACTCAGCAGTCATGTTTTCTGCCCTTTAAGAAAGCCAGTCAAAAGTTAGAGAGAAAAAATGAGTAGATGAGGGGGAAGCTTAAGTACAAGAAATTAAAAAAGACTTCTGGTGAATATTCCCAGTCCTGTTTGTAATTCTCCCTGAGGGTTTATCATCATGTCTGCATATCTATACCACTTTGCTTTTACATATGACCTGAATATCATTCCAATAAAATTATTTTAACTTCAAAGAGATAGATCTAAATTACTATCATTTGTATCCAAAAACATTATCAAGAAATATAATGGGAAAACATATGAACAAGAGTAAGCAAATATAAGGTGACCAGATTTCACATATTTAATGCCAGAGAGTCTAAGCCTTCCACACTCTTAGTCTCATGTAGGTAACCAGAGTTAATGATAAATTCTTCCACATAAAGATAAACACAACAATTTCCTGAATCACCTTCACTCTCTTTTAAATCTACTGAAGAATAAAGATTACCATTTGTTTTATCTGTGTAAGGAACTTCCCTTTAGAAATTGAGGTCATATTACATGTTGCAAGGTGTAGCTAACTGTACAACCTAGATTGAAAAGAAATTATTAATCCTTAGAGCATTTTATTTTTCCTCTGAAACAGGACCATTCTATGCAGTTCAGGCTGGCCTTGAACTCACTATGAATGGCCTACCCAGGCCAGCCTGGAACCCATGGCGATCTTCCTGTCTCAGCTTCTTGAGTATACCTCTATATCCACGTATGAAAGTATAGATCTTAAAGGAGACAGTGGGAAAAGAGTAATTCCTAGACCAAAGAACAGCAAGGAACAATTAATAAAGACAAAAGGAGGGCTGAATAAGCTGCCTGGGACTTGCTTCCTCCGCATCCACAAAGAAAGCAACCGGTAGAGCTTGAGAGGGGCCAGAGGCAGGGACCGTGGAGGGTCAGTGCTTACTGCCGGTGGTAACCCTGAGGTCACCAACCCGTTTCTCAAAGAATTAGGTGTGGGTCTACTTTCTAACCGGTAATTTGTGGGTGTGTATGGACTGGATCCTGACCTCCCTAACATAACACCACCAGCCCATGCAGTGTTACTTTTCTTCCCTGTTACAGAAGAATATGAAGTACTCAGAACAGAAGAGGAGGAAAAAATAAAATCTCAAGGACAAGATGTTCCATCTTCAGTGTCTTTCCTGAAGCAAACCGTCAGCAGTGCCCGTGGAACAATGAGACTGGTCCACGGTATTGGGATCAATAAAAGCAAGATGTACTTTGAATCTAGATCAACCTTAAAAAGAATTCCTGGAGGAGTCTGAGCCCTGAAGAACAAGCCAGATACTTGGAAAAATTATGACGCTATTTGAGTTACTCGTGAGATCAGTGCCCACGAAAGTAAGGTACAGACATAGATGAAGGAGTAGACCTTCACTGTATCACACTAGTTCGTGCAAACCGGCTTTGGCCATTTCCAGTGGATCATGGGAAAACTAGTGACGGAAGCTCACTAGAGGACACCAGAGGACTTCACAAGAGGTTTGTGAAACGTGACCCTGACGAATTAAGATTTACTGAAATGCTTTCTCTGTAGAATGGAGTATCAATGGAATCACTAAATACGGTATTATTCACAATAGAAGTTTAATTCCCAGTGTCATACACTAACTCAAAAATGTTGATACTTTTATTAATTTGATTAAATTTTATATGAATTAAACTTCGTGAGATGTAGATTTTTAAAATGAACAACCTAATGGTACATCCCAAAGGTCTAAAATGCAGTCCAGGCCCAAACTCAGTAGAAGGAAAGAAATAACATAGATCAGGGCAAAAAATATGAATGAGACACTAAAATCAACCCAAAAGATCAATGAAACAGCTGAGCTTTGGAAAAGATTAAAATGAGAAAAATTTATGCCAAGAAGAAAAGAGCGGAAACAAACACATGAAATTAGAAATGAATGCGAAGACGTCATAACTGATTCCATAGAAATTCAAAGAATCAGTAGATATTATTATAGACAAATATATAAAAATAATTTGGGAAACCTAAAAGAAACTGACAAATATCTAAACATATGCTATGTGCTGTTATAGGTAGCTGAGTTAGATGGAAATATTATAGACACTCAGACAGGGCCAGGCCCCCAAAGGAGCCAACATGAACGACAGGACACTTTCATGGGGTGGGCCAGACCTCAAGACAAAAGGACTAAGCAAATGCACCCACATGCCTCCCTAGGTGTGAGCACCAGGGACTGATATTCTAAATAGGTAGCAATCACCTTCAAACAGTCTGGAAGAGTCACTAGCCCTACCCCCTACAGGAAAAGCCCCCGCTCTGTGTTCGTGCCCGTTTGCTGCGTGACTCGCTTACCCATTTGATCCCACTTTACTCAATTTTACCTCAACAATTATACTTGTAATCTTATTGGCTGACCATAGTTTTGTCCCACCTCATGCCCACCTTGTGATTTCCCATTTTCCCTCTATCTTGGACCCACCTCGCCTCGTGGTTTTGCCCTATAAAGTCCCTGGGAAGGGCAAAGTCCTTAGCAACCCACTCGGGCCCCCTTCTGTCCCTCACTTAGATAGAAGCTTTCTTTCCCTCAGTAAATATATTCTGCCCTTAACCTCCGTTGTTCCTAAAATCCATTCTTCAATTTTACAGTACATGAACCCATCGCAAATATCATTCAGGTTGGGAGTTTTTATTTTCCTGAATCAGTAATAAAACTGAACAATAAAGGAATGGAAAATCTAAACACACAAATGTACAGAAATGATTGAATCAGTGATTCTAAAAAACTCCCACAAAGGAAAGTCCAGAACCAGATGGCTTTAAACTTTTAAAAAATTAGTAATAGCAATTCTTCTCAAACTATTCCAAAAACATTGAAAGGGAGGAAATTCTTTCAAACATTAACTGACGCCAACATTACACTGATTCATGTTAAAACCAAACAAGAACATAATAAGAAAAAGAAAACTATGAAAAATACCTCAAATAAATATAGATGCAAAAATGCTCAACAATATACTAGCAAACAGAATCCAACAGCATATATAAATAACATTCATCATGATCGAGTAGTATTTATCCCATGAATACAAGACTTGTTCAGTATATATGAATCAATAAATATATCACTTCTACAAAACCAAAGAAAAAAGTTGTATGTGTGATTTTCTCAATAGATGCAAAAAATATTCAACATACTTTCATGATTAATACTCTGAACAAACTAGGTATAGAAGCACTGTACTCCAGCCTAATAAACTGCGAGAGTTAAGTAGCACAATGAGGTGATTACAGTTCACAGAAACCTAGTATATGTTTCCTGAATAAGTAGAAGAAGTCAAAGAGTCAGAACACAAAGTAATGGTAGAGGGATGGAAAAGTTAATTACCCTAATTTGATCAATGCATATTATATACACATATTAAAATAGTATGCTGTATTCCGCAATTATGATTACTCTTTGTTAATACATTTTAAAAAATATTTGAAGAGTTATACATGTTAGCTACTTATTTGATCACCACACAGAGTACACATTATACCAAATTTTATGGTATGAACTTTTAAATTAAAACATCGTAAAAATGTGAACATAAATAAATATTACTAAAATATGTAATTCTGTATTTTTAGTAGATATCTTAATAAAAGTAAAAATATGCAGGTAAAACTAGCTTAATAGATTTTTTATTTTAATATATTTGAAATAATATGTTATTATGTTAACATATTTGAAGTCATGTATTATTTCAAGTCATACATGTCTTCAAAGTCCAGTATGTATTTTACCCTCACATGCCGCCTGAATTTGGACGAGCCACATGCCAGGGAAGAGAAGTCATTCGTGGTTTGCTGCTGTTGCTTTGTACCCCGGGAGGCATAGACAGTAGAATGGTGGCCGACCTTGCGGCGGTGTTTTCCAAATGTTCATTTTATTTTTACTTTTGTTTTCTTTCAAAACTGGTTATGTAGAGTCTGTGGAAGGAAGTTGATTTAAACATTTTTCTGTGTATCACTGTACAAATTTCCATACAAAATAAGCTAAAATCAGGGCTTAGCAAACTCCCTGCAAGTATCCCTATATATTAAGCTGAACTTTTTCTTGGCAGCTTTGTGGGATGATCTTCTAAAAGGAACATTGAACTAAGTGAAAAGTAACATTTTAATGTAGGATAGTTAACAGGAGATAAAACTTTAAACTGGAAAACTGTAATTGTATTGTAATTCTGATACACCAAACTTCCCAGAAATTTTTGGAATTTTACATTTATCATCGCCTATGAATTAATGATTTCGATGCCTGAAACCAGTAACATCTCTCTCTCTCTCTCTCTCTCTCTCTCTCTCTCTCTCTCTCTCTCTCTCTCTCTCTCTCTCCCCCACCCTCTCTCCTTCCGTCCTTCTCTCGCCCCTTCGTTCTCTCCTCTACCCTCATTACTAGCACTATTTAATTTATCGTGTTGCACCTTTGAGGACTACTGATCTTTATCTTCACATAACAGTCACCTGAAAAACCAGAATCTTGTCATGGAGAAGTTAATGGTTCCAACATGATTGTCTGGAATTAAAATCCTTCCTATTTATTGTGCACGATATACCGAACTATAGTGTCTCGAGACTCCTGCTACTGTGTCGTTGGGCACCACGAATTATAAACGGAGTCTAGAAGACATCTACGTAGTAGTAGCCATTACTGTTCTAGGAAACGCCCACTGCCCTTCACCCGTGGCTCTTGACTGAGACGTAATGAATAAATACCAGGTTCTGGGGTCCTCTGGCCTTTTGTTCCTGAAGAACAACTGGTCATCCCAGACCCCTGCCTGCCCTCCGATTTCATCCGTTGCTTGCTTTCTTTCCGCAGTATCCCGTAACTCCAGGCAGGAGAAGGGCGCTTGCTGCAGGGGTCCCTGATAACTGGCACCGTGCAAAGGGTCCCTAAGACTGTACCATTAATTCTTCCTTTAAGGTTTCTCCAGGAAGTTGTTCTTTGCTCTCCTTTCTGATTCCTCCCTTACCTGGGACCCTCGCAAGAACACCTCTTTGTTTCTTTAAATTGTCCTTAACTCTTATTCTCATTTTCCAAGCTATAAAGGCGATTCTTGCCATAAAATACATTCTCTCTAAACAGATCAGATGTAAATTAACAAAAATATTGACTTAAAATACTAGGATAAAGAGCCTAGACTATCGCAAATGAAAGATGTAAAGTTACTATTCAAATAACTTGTTACCATTTTATATAAAAGATGTAAACTGCTCTTAAGATAGATAAATTAAAGCTTTTATTAATACCTTCCTTTCACTTTAATTCTTAATTTCTCTAATACAAATTTTATGTACTTCTCCGTACCAATTTATATACACCTGTTTTTACTTCAGGTAGCCCACATTCTGCTCACATTAAGAATTTTAACTGACTGGATTTTTGTTTAATTCTTGAGAAATACACTATCAACAACAAAATAACCACAAGATGGCAGCATAGAATCGATTCTAAAATACATTTTTTTCTCACTACTGGGATTAGTTCCCAAAACTTTAGTAACAAAAACTATTATGAAATGATATATTAATTGGTAGGAAATGTTAGTTGCATATAATTACACGTAATCTTGATCTTTGGACTAATATATTTATTTTGTTCTAAGTAGGAAACCAATAACTGTTTTGAGGACTAAGAGGTAAGTTATTTAATGCTAATAACAAAAAACTATAAAGTGTAAATGGTAAAGGACATATTTGGAATCTGATGTTAAGTCTGACTTTTTAGCATTCAGTAAGCTTAGAAAATATGGTCCTTGTTCTTTTAAGTAATCTTTTCATGATTGGGACCTTTATGCACTGTTGTTTTTAAATTTTATGTAAAAATCAATTCTTTATTAATTTGTACTACAATGATTAAATTTATGTATTTTACACTCTTTATACCATAAATGTTGAATTTCAATAATATTGAAATAGCTTTGATATTTTGTGGATGTATCAGGTAGATTAAATGTATCATTCTACTATCTTTATAAATGTATTATTCTAATTTGCACCTTAATTCTCACACTACAGTGATCACACAATAGATATATACTGTTTCTATCTATCTATATATCTGTTGTCATGATTTTAAAGAGATAATCACTCTAGAGTTGACTAATTCATTTGCTGATGAAACAAGAATATCAAAATAAACTGGTGAAAAACTGGGCTTGGTTGTGCATGGCTGCTGTTCCAGTGTAAGGGACAGCGACTTTTAGTACATCATTTTAAGATAGACAAGCCTCAAAATGTGTCTTGAGAAACATCCTGGAGGGGTTGTAAAGTTAACTTTGCAGTTCTGACTTTGTCCTGGAATTCTTCTCCTTGCCTGAGTTGTTAAAGTATATATCACTGCGGCCAGAGACTGACCTGGTCACATGGTACAAGGTAAACAACTGTGGCCAGGCCTAAACATTCCAATCTATTACCATGGAAACCAAAAATGTATATAAGGCGAGAACAAAGACAGTTAAGTGCCACATTCTCAGGTCATGAATGGGGGGCAATGACCGGTCCTAATTGGTTCTAAATTAAAGTTAATTAAAACTCCATTTGTTCTGAATGAGTTCTTTGATCTCCTGCGGAGTTCAACCTGATTTTTTATTTTTGCCATAACACCAGCCTTCTGGGACACTGAGGCAGGAGGATAGATCATAATTTAAAGCTCAATCTGGACAATTAGGGACTTAGTAAGATCTTGTCTTAAAAAATATAATACAAAAAGGGGAGAAAGAGAGGAAAGAAAGGTAGAGAAAGAAAGAAAGAAGGAAGGAAGGAAGGAAGGAAGGAAGGAAGGAAGGAAGGAAGGAAGGAAAAAAAGAAAGAAGAAAAACAAACAGCTGGGGATGTAGCACAGTGAAAATATCCAGAATTCAACCCCATGACTGGAGCTGTGATAAACTACACTGGATGAGAAATCACATATTCTGGATTTTAACAGACTTTGATAAGATCATATAATTTTTTGAGGCAGAGCCTACATTAGAAACAAATTATCTTTCTAATATATCACATACTATCTCGTGTTGTTTATGACCCAAGCTAGAAATTTTAGACATAATTACTCCCTTCTCTCTTACCCATCAAACTTAATCAGAGCTATATGCCAAATCTATCCCCAAAAGTCTCTTGAATCCATCTCATTATATTCATCTGCAATCTCAAATCTTTATTGAAAACCTTTATTATCCCACCCATGTGATTACAACAGTGTCTGAGATGATCTACTGTTCTTAGCTCGGGAGCTTCATTTTCTACCACTTCACTCTTTGAAGTATTCCTTTTCATTTTGCTATAAAAATGGTTATAAATCAACCATACTTCTCAAGGACACATTACTTTTACTTTTTAAATTTTGTAAGAAGTGTGCTCACTTCGGCAGCACATACACTAAACTTTGCAAGAAGTGAACTATAGGTTTACAATCACATTGAATAAAAACAAAGCATCTCTCGCTCAGCATTTGTAATAAGAATGTACAAGTCTTTATCTCTATGGCACCACAAATGAAAACTGAAAAAGAAGAAAGAGGGAAAAATAACTGAGCTGTTTTCATCCTTTACTGTATGGCAGAAGCTCTAGGAAAGAAGGTAAAGAACTGTTTTTACTCTAGGACAGAAATAAAAGAAGGAGGCAGGGAAATCATAACTAGAAGTTGTACTTTTCGGTGGGCTTATAAAATTTTATTTTATTCATACATGTTTGCAGTACATGTATATTCATTTTGGGGAGTAGGTAATGCCCAAAACACCGTTTGTTTCTTTATTTTAAATCCCTTTCAAGACTGCATATTCCAAGACTGAGGAAAATTATCCAAAGTAATATTTATCAGGGTTCCTTAGCTTAAATTTAGGCTACATCTCTTCCAGACCCATCACACCCCAAGTTCCTCAAGAATACTGAAAGTTCATAAATTAGCATAAATGAGCAAGGCCCTGATCTTAGGATAAGGGAGCAGAGTGATCACAGTGGGTTAGGTTTCTTAGCTTCTGGGACCTCACACCCAGTCTGCTGACACAGGGACACCTCTTCCTGCAACCAGTCGGTGACTGTACCTTCCCCATGAGTGGGTCCTGCATGTCACACCGGAAGTTATGCAGGCCTAGAATAAGACAGAAAACCAAAGCTGAAACAAAAACATACAATAAAAGATTGCCAACGGTACATGTCCAGTTGCTGTCTTTGTACCTATTTGAAACATAGGTTGATATGATGAATTAGCATATGATATTCTCAATGCCCCTTTGACCTCAAGTCTGTGTAGAGCTTCAGATGAAAGCTCAGCATTACAGAGCTACAACACACACCAAGGCCCGCCTACAGTGGCTTATGAGAGATCACTGCTACGGAAAAGAAAGCCTAGAGCTCAGGTAGAACTTAACTCCTGTTAAGCCAGAATGTGGAGGATATGCAGGAGTTAAAGGGGAGGGGCAGATTTTAGTCCCTCTTTGTGGTTTTTAATTGGCTTTATTTTAAGGAAAAGCAAACTTTCTCTTCTTTTCATGACATCAAGTACTTTGAGGACTCACTTCCCAAGTCAGGCCTCAGCTTCCACAGACGCTGAGGAATTCCGTTGCTCTCTGTCTTGGTGATTACATCTCACAAAGATCCTGCCTGGGTCCTAAGAAAGAGGTTTCCAGGTTGTAAAAGTGGCTAGAAGTCAGTTTAAAATTCTACATCTCGAAGAGGAGGGAAGAAGTAAAGGTTTTCAAAAGTGAAAGCCAAAGAACAGAGATGTCAGGAGGCTTCTATGAGGTTAAGCATGCTGAGGAGAGAACGGAGGCTTTCTTGGTCACAGGTGAGCATCAGTGTGCCATCCAGCTGCAAGCCTTAACCAGAGGGAACAGGGCTACGATGAAGGCAAAATCCCTTTGACTAAAGCTGAAACCTCCATACAACCTGAAGAACAGGAAATACTGAGTTTCTCAGGTGTTTTGCACCACAGGGGATTTTAAGAACATAAACACAGGCCTACAAAGAATTTCTGTAAGGCAAAGGAAAAACAACCCTATCATGGAAAATGCAGGTCCCAAAAATGATTTACAGTAAGAAAGAAAATTTACAAAAAGTGTATGATCGTGATGTCAGAAGATAAGACCTCTGAGAAATAAGGTAGGAATTCATCAAAAATAATAGATATCTGTTTGAAATATGAAAAATTGTTCTGAGAGGAAGAAGTATAGCAAAGATCTAGGAATATGTGAAATAACCAAACAAAAAAGTCTCATTTAAATAGTATGTAAAGGCATTATTCTATACTACAACATACTTCAAAAGTAGAATGAATACCAACTAAAATAGTGAGTGATGAAATGTGTTGATTTTTATGTATTTATTTATTTTTGTCTTTTTGAGACAGAATCTTGCTATGCAGTTCAGGCTGGCCTTGAGCTCACTGTGTAGCCCATGGTGGCCTCAAACTCTTAGCAATTCTTCTGCCTCTGCCTCCCCGAGTGCTGGGATTACAGATGCATGCCACCATGCCCAGATATTAGTTACTATCTAAATGCAAGAGTCATTTTATATGTTTAGTCCCTTAATAAAAGTGGTGGAAACATTTCTCACAGTTATTAAAGGACTACATATGAATATTATATTTCTGCTAAGACTATATGCATACTTATTGACATGATAAGAAAAAACGAACATAGATCAAAACTTTGTCTGCTAACCTGTACAGCTTCCTGTGTGTTTCATTCTTTTGTATTTCCTCGTTTTTTCTTTTTTGCCTTTTTAACATTTTTACCTGACTTGCTAGTGTTCACAGAATTGCTTCAAGTGTTTAACAACTTGTCTCCTCTCTCTTTTTTACAAGCAGGGCACAGCCACAGTCTCTATGTGCCTGAGTGCCTGTCTGGTTAGTGACTTTTCTTGTGCAGCCATCTGAACAGGCCACTTCATTTCGAGTGTCATCATCAATAGCTACAGTCATATACCGTTCACTGTTGCTTGAAAATGAACCTTCATGTCTTCTGCTTGTCAGGAATTGGGGTGAGAAGGATGGAAATGGGGTAATGATGAATTCTTAGTTATTTTTAGTCAGAGTCCCATGGTTAAGCACACATTTCTGATAAATCCCTGCATTTGCTGCCAAGTTCTCTCCCCAAATACAGAATCTCCCTATCGTACTTTTCCAGAAAATAAACACGTGCATTCTGCTGGGGGAGTGGAGAGGGAGACTGTTTATCACAATGACTTTGTGAGCTTAAAGCTCCAAACACAAGCATTAGAAGTAAGGGCTGTGGTTTGAAAACTTAAATGTACAAGAAATACCCAAGGAACATTTCACATTCATAACTCATGGGTGTTATATTACATTTTTAAAATTGAATGTATGACATATGATTTAACACTAAATCCATTTTGGCTTATATATAAATCAATAGATGATATAGATAGATAGATGATAGAGAGAGAAGCATTCATACACTTACTAACAAACATTATACAGACTACTGTACCAACCAGGTTATGATATATCTCCTCTTAGAGTCTCCTCCTGTTCTAAGGAAAAATCTATCATGAGTTGTATGTTTGGTCTTTGCTTTTGTTTACTTCATGTTGCAACTTTTATTGATGATTTTGAAAGTTTTCAAAATTTTTACACAAGTCTATGATATTAATTCCAAGAACTTTTGCTTAATATTGATTTGAAGCACGTGAACTTTACTATGTGTTGCAAAATTTCTGAAGGATTTGTACAATTCATAGCCATGGCAGCAGTGCATAGGGGTAGCACTGCTTCCCACCCTTGCCAACATAATATTTTGCAAGTTGTTTTTTCCTTTTAATTTGCTAGGTATATTACTTCCTTTCCATCTCCGCATGAATATACCTGATTACTACGGAAATGGAACAAATTTCCAGCTCTCTTTTTGTTCCTTGCATGTCTACTCTTGTGAAATCCCTGCTCATAAATGTGCTAAATTTTCTAGGGGCATGTTCTTCTTTTTGTTACAAACTGGCAGTTACATTATTTTAATATTCCACACATTAACTATTTGATAAATGTGTTATAAATATCACCTCTGCTCTCATATAGTCATGTTTGTGGGATATAATTTAACTTAACTTTACTAATCTTTTTTGGATCTGGTTTAAGGACCTCTCCTGAAGGGGGGTTGCATGAATCTTGAAGAGGTATTGATCAAAATCAATAAAATTGCAGCTAGAAAGAGAATCCATTTGAGGGATTTATTACACAACAAGGTGCCTCTTGTCAGTAATCATATACATATACTTGAAAATTGCTGAAAGTAGGTTGGATAAACATAAGCAGCAATAATTGGCATTGATCTACTTTAAAGACAAGCATATTGATATGAGTGATATTTATGTTTATTTTTATTGATAAAATATGCTTTGCATTTTTCTGTAGGACTAAGTACACTGTAGTTTATTTACTCTATTGATGTGTGTACATCACAATTGCCATGGAGTAAAATCTAATTTCCTAGGAAAAATAAATTATCAATCATACTTTATTACAACACATATAGGAAGAATGTGATACAATTCCTTGAAACAACCATGTAGAAAATGAACTTCTAGGATAAGGTGTAATTCCAAAGGATTTATTTTTTGTAGTTAATCATTTACCAGTCCAATTATTTAAATACAACATGACAAATAATTGTATTTTTTCCATTAATTTTATAAGGTAATAAAACAAAACATGAAAATGATAATTTTATTAAATTTATTCAGTACAAGAATTGACTAATTGAAATGACACCTGCCTGAGTGAAACAAGGAATAGTTAGTATGTGAATAAATGCACTGTCTTAGTAATACTTGGGGTAAACTTAAAGAAGACTGTGTAGAACTTTTCACATCTTCAGCAAGTGAAAAGTAACAGGAATTCTTACTGTAAGATTTGCTTTGGCCAATTTTGTTCTGGATAATTTATTTTTTACTAGTCTTCATACCACCAATCTTGTACTAGTTGGGGTTCACTAGAGGTATATATTTAATATAAAATGTACTTAAGATCATACAAAGGATTTAATAGGTAGGCTTACAGGATCTGAAGCAAAGAGTCCAATGGTCCTTTGCCAGACTGGAGGTGAAAGAATTTAAAATGGCTGTCTGTGTGCCAGACTCAGTCAAAGGTCAAAGGCCTGGACCTCACAGCAGACTCCATTATGAGTCTGTGTTGGAAACCAGGAATGCTGAAGAGTCTCACGGAAAGACTGAAGGAAATGGAGAGGAACATTCAAAGGTAATGACCACGGCCTGAGATTTTCTAAAAGGAAAACAAAACAAAACAAACAAGACTTCCTTCTTTCCCTTTTATTCCATCTAGGCTAGGAGCCTATCAGCTGGTGTGCGGCCACATCGTGGTGGGTCTTCTCTCCCAGGTATGTCAGTCTTCCACAGAGAGACCCAGAGCTTTGCTAATCTGCTGGGTGGTCTTTAGTCAAGTCAAATTGAAGTATTACAATTAGCAATTCCAATGTTATAACTCCTTTCTCTATAAAAATTAGAGTGAAGCACCTTTGCTTTATGGGTAAGAAAACTGAAACATAAAAAAATCAACTAATATTTAAAAAATCACAAAACTAGTTGGTAGTGTGGTAAGCGTTTTATCAATTGCATCTGGCTTCAGTGGTCCTGTGCACTTATCTTTTATAATTTAGGAGATGCCAAGTGCTCAATTTTCCCATGTGCAAAAGAAAATGCATATTTGTATTTTAAACAGTGCCTTCAATAATGCCAATGCCCCAGCTAACCTGTTTACTCATGTCCTTGTGTATCTGCCTTGCAAATATTTTTAAACCTTCCTTGGTGAAGGGAAAACATCCGCCTCCATCTTTCACATCCTCAGATGCCCTTCTGTCAACACTTTTCTCTCCTTCGCACTGCTTCTCATTTGAATGCAAACTACGATGTTAAGCCAAGACAAATCAGAGTATTTGGAATCATAATTTTCTATCCCCAGACTGACAATATTAATCCCAATGTAAAATAAATGTTCCATAATCCAATAATGGTGTATGTCAAAATTCCATCACCAAAAAATGACACATTTGTGTCACATTAAGAGACAATTTTTGCAAAGAAAGAGTCTTTGGAAGGAAAGGTTATGGGAAGCCACAATAGAGTTGGGGTGCCTAAGGGTTAACAGTGGAAAACGCATTTCACCCCAATATTGAAGTGCAGGAGCCGGGAAGAAATACACCCGTGAAAAGATCGGGGTGAACCGTCTCCCCCCAGTTGAAGTGTGGAAAGGGATAGAATCTACTATTACAGTTGCGAGGTAGGACACGGTAGTTTGATCCCTCTCCTTTGCTCCCGTATGTTGATGTCTCCCAGTCTCTCTTATTCAAACTGGTTGGGAAGTGAGATCATGAAAAACCAAGGGGATGAGATGCGCGGGGAGGCCTCACAGGCCAAATAATATATCAGAGAAGGACAGAGTATCAGTGTATTCAAGACAAAATAAAACAGTGGTACAGTGAAAACAGTGGTACAATGGTCTGTATTGATTTCAAATAGTATAATTGATAGATGGACATTATTCTTTCACTGTTTACATAATGAAAAATATTAGTTAGGTATTTGTAAAATTACTGACCGTGGCATTAACCTAATTTTAACCCATAAAATATTAGTTAGGTATTCATAAAAGTACTGACCATGGCATTAACCTAACATTATGGTCTTTATAAAATATTCCATATGTTTGCTTTACTTATATTCAATAGTTCATTAATGCTTTCACTGGACAAAAATCGATTGATTACCTAATATGGGCAAAGAAGAATACACAGCTTATCTGATATTGCTGATAATTATAATTCAAAATAACAAGTACAATTAAGCTCCCTGAAAGAGATCAGAACAGCACCGAGCAGGCATAGCTAATGTGATCTGAGGGACAACAGGGAAAGCTTATGTGATAGTCTATTAAACTGGTGGCCTCCAATGAATTGTGACTCATGTGCATCTGTGTGCAGGTCCTTCCCTGCAATTTGGGTTGGCTCTGTGACTCATTTTAACTACAATAATTCCCTGAGGGGGCGGTCTATTATCTCCGTGCCTAAGTA
Organism: Dinomys branickii; assembly: GCA_004027595.1. Taxonomy (NCBI): domain Eukaryota; kingdom Metazoa; phylum Chordata; class Mammalia; order Rodentia; family Dinomyidae; genus Dinomys; species Dinomys branickii. Next base: position 44,352 of record PVLD010006243.1, read on the forward strand.
CTATTGGCTGTGTCCGCCAGTTTGCTCTTGAGAGCCCCAGAACATCATAAAAGAACCTGGTCACACTGCTAGAAACACTATGGATTGCACAGGTGGAGAAGAGGAGCTGAAGACTGCCTGGAGAAGCAGAGTCATAACCAGCAATGGTACCACTGAACGGAGCCCCTTCCTAGTCCGCCTGCCCGGTGAGTGTGGCCCACACAGCCACAGCAACGAGAGCGGGACTTTCATCTGCCACCAGCTATGATAGGAATTGTGGGGAAATGTAGCAACTGCGAATCTGAGCTGCTGTGCTTGCGGAGAGTTTAGAATATATTAATATAATTAGAGCGACTACCTTTGAAGAAGGGATGGCTGAGTTCATCTAAAAAGAGAAAAAGTATTTCTCATAAATCAATATTATAGGTGAAAGGTGAACAATATGCAAAAAATCCCGAAAAAAGTTTGAGCGCTCATGGAGCACAAATTAAGAACAGAGCTAGTCCAAGAAATCTGCAAAATAAATCAAGGCCAATTTTTTTTTTCTTTACCTGGGATCAAACTCAGGACCCTCTGCTTGCCAGGCAGCCGTGTATTCCACTGCGCTATACCCCCAGCCTCCAAAGGCCAAAATTAGAGAATGCCATGTCCAGGACGTTAGGAAATTTGATTTAATTTGTTTCTATTGAAGTGTTTTTAGGAGATGGTGAGTGAAAATTGCATTTTTAAAATCATGCTCACAGATATGTGATGGATGGGACAAAAATGGATGAGAGAGGTTAAGATGTTAGGTGTTATACTGGTCCAGATGAAGCTGCAGAAAGTACGTGAATGGGCCTGGAAAGAACAAATGCGAGCTGTTCATTCACTGCAGCCTGAGTCCGCCAGTCCATCCCCTTTTCCCTATCCCGGTCCTTCCTCCTGAATGTTCTTTCTTGTATTCCTTTACTCCCTACCCACTAAAATTGTATTGTTTCTTCTAAATCTCGAAATCGTTCTCTCTTCAAAGGTGTAAACTCACTTGTACTGCTATAGCTTACCTGACACTGAGCGTCCTACTGCTCTGACCATAGTAAGTCTGTGATGGAAGGAGCGCACCACCATTTATCCGTCAGGGCTACTCTGAATTAACAAAGGGCCGAGAAGGACGATGATTCCAACTGTCTTTAGAATTCCATCTTATTAGAACTCCTTAGATGCATTAAAAGCAACCAATGTACAAGAAATTAACCCTATTTGTCCAAGAAGAGTAATGCGAGATATTTTAATAAATATGTAAGTTTACATGGGTTAAATATTTTTCTTGATTTACTATTTTCAAATATGTACTTGATGATTATTGATTGGTATTTGGATTAGAAATTTATGCAGTACATTAGCAAATAAAACAATTAAATCTTTCCTATAACATTTATAGGATTAATTTTAATATTTATGAATAAAAGTCTGATAATTCTCTGCTCTCCTTAAGTGTATTTTTCTTAAAAATGATATGATTGGAATGCATAGGGGGAATTATGTGCAATTTTCTTAGTTTTTAAAAAATGTACATGATTTGTAAATAAAAGCAGTGAGAAAAGTCTTAATGATATTGTACAATAAAATTCTGCATTTCTGTAAGTCTTTGCATTTAATTTCTTTTTATTCAGCAAAGTGGCAGTTTAGAGAATAAAGCACACATTGAAATAATTTGGGGCTAAGAACGACATATAACTTGGAAAATAACTTGAGAGGCTACCAACTATTTATTTTGTAGGAAAAACGGAACACATTAGCAATGTCAAAAGCATATGAAGTACAATGTCTGCACTTAAATCTTGTCCCTCGCTGGCGGCATGATTTCAAATGCATCTTAGACCTTTCTACCCTCTCTGTGCCTATTTCAGGGTTCTTCACAGGATATGGATGGAGAGGGCCTCCTTGTAAGTTACGAAGACTAATAACTGGAAGACTCTTAGACGGTGCCTGGTCATGGAAAATATTACATAAGACTACATAAAAGCACCTTTTTCCTCCACTGTCACATCATTCATGATATCTGCAGTCTGACGTTGATATATTTGAAGCACCTAGAACAGTACATATAAGAGCTAATGAGTGTTGTTAGCTAAATGAATGGATGTGCCTTGTAAATATTTATATTTCATTTATCTTGTGGGTTCTTCCGGCTTTCTTTTTTATGTTAAAGAGAAAAAAGTTGAAAAGCATTAAAAATGAAACAGAATTTCAAAACAAGATAATAGCAAATCAACCACTGGGACGGGAAAGAAAGAAGGAAAAAAAATTTATAAATTACTATACTCAATTGTCAGTATTTATATTCAGTTTTTAAATACTCTACTATAGGTAGTAAAAATTTCTTTAAAGTGTCATTGAAAAGACCACACAAAGAAATAATTACATACATTCATTTATAAATGTATCTTTTATTAAAGTTTTCATCATATAGCTATTTATTACTTACATTAATTTTTCATAATTTATAACATCTCAATTGTTCATTATGTTAGATCTGATCCCATATCTCAAATGTTTATCATTTTCTAAGTATTTTTTTACATTTAATTAATCGAAAATGCATGATGAAAAATGGAACAGAAATTACAGTTTTGCTTCAATCAATTTAGAGGATTTCTAATCATATTTTATAGAAATAAAATTACTCTAAATATCTAGCTTTTGTGATAATATAATTAAACTTTTAAAAAATTAGGAAATTAGTAATCTACAGAGAATGACCAAACAGAAAGTTTATTTTTAAAATTAATCAAAATTTTCACTATTTTACTGGTCTATATTAAATACAGTAAATACAGAAAGGCATTGAAAACTAGAGTAATTTTGCTAGCTGTGCTGGCGCATGCCTATAACCCCAAGAGTTGTGAGTCTGAGGCGGGAGGACCCCTGCAAGCTGAACAGCCTGGGCTACACAGTTAGAGCAAGTCCTCTCTGAACTAATAGTGAGAACTTGTCTCAAAAAAAACCCCAGAAAAACAATAACTCTATTATTTATCACATATTTTATATGTACTGAGAATCAGAAAGTTTTTCTTTTGATTTACTTATGTAAATCATAATTATATGACTTTCATAATATTAAAAGGATAAATCCTAAATCAGTACACTTCATAGTTTTGCCTATTGCCTAAACAACAAGATCCAAACAAAAATTTATATATCGTTTTCTTATAGGTTAAGACTCTGGATATATTACTTTCAGATTGGTGGAAACATGAAGTCAGGAATCTTTGAGACACTTTGGTAAGTGAACCATCATTTGATAAGGAAACAATTTTACCTAGTTGTCTTGGGAGGAAATAGTCAATCTGATGAGAAATTATTTCTGAAAGGGGCTGGTTAAATACCCTAATGTTGAAGCTAGTGATGAAGTTATTTACCCTTACTGGTCAGCAGAGATATATTTGGGGATAAGAATCCTGCAACAAATAGTAAAATATTACTGGATAGAGAGGTCAGTCAGGATTCTAGGTCTTTCAATGAAGCTATGAAGGATGACAGTTTAAGCTGTGATAATGACAGTTCTATATCCTGTATTCCCTTTATCAAAAGAGGAATACAGTTGTCTTTAACACTTTGTGAAATGTTGAGAAGGAAAAAGATTAGTATTCAATTACTGTGACTATGTCAGTGGCAGCTAAATACAAGTTTTAAGGTATACAGATTTCCCCAACTTTGAATCCAGTTATTTGATTGTTTATTATTGAGGATTAAGAAATAAACAACATTTAGAGGTTATTTCCAGATAACAAATTAAATAAGAAGTCAGTAAAAAGTCAAAGAAAATATTAAAGATCTAGTTTGGCTGGAGAAGGTAGATGGAGTGTGTAATATTTCTTAAACTAGGGGAGAGCTGGCCAATAAAAATATAGAAATAATAACCCCTTAATTTCATATATAAGTTAAATGTATTAACATATGAAAACATTGAGTTTTGTGATATAAATGAACAAAAAGATAAACATAGGTTGCTAAAATTTTTCCAACTTAATTCCACTAGTAATGTACTATAATTTTAACAGATTTGGATAGGATGAGCCTCGCAAAGCAAACTTCAGTGGGAGCAGTATTAGGGAAGCTGTAGACTAAGGAAATACTGCAACTTTTGTTGTCTCACATATACCCATGTTCCACAAGGTGAAAAACTGAAAAATATGCAAAGAGCAAGTTATCAAAGTCTACTCAAATTTGCAGTCAGGTCTTCCAAAGATATATAGATCAGCCTCAAAGGCAAAACAAAAATCACCACATTTTTCTTTGATTGCTGCACCAAAATGGTGATCAGTCATTATAACTAAATTGAGACTTTTGCTTCTGTTTGTGCTTCCTCATGGATTCTTTTCTAATTTGCATGAGTTTGATTATTTAATTGCCATAAAATTTCTCTTAGCTTAAACAAATGTGATACATGGAAATTAAACTTTCTTCCCTAAAATGGATGATGAGAAATCAGAATCTGGAAGATTTGAGATCCTTTAGTCCAGTGGTTCCCAAAATATTTTCATCATTAAATTTTCTGGGGAGTCAGCAACTTTCCCCCGGCTTCTGGACTGGAGATTCTGACTCTATAAACATGTGAAATGGTACCAACATGTCCAAGTGTTTCAGGTAATTTCATAATAAGCCCCATTTAGAAAACAGGCTTGTCCTGCTAGCATTGGGAGAAATACTAGATCTGGACTTAAAGATTCTATGTGTGTTGTGGTATTCACATAACAGGGACTTAGTCTTTACTGTAAATATCCCTTTTCTGTTGGAGAAATCCATGAAGTAAAAAGCACTTAGTAAAATTTAAAGCCTCCATTCTATTTGTGGAAAAGAACACTTAAATCACTTATCCAATATCACAAATATTCCTGACCAAATTGGAAAAATACAAAACAATTTTTGCTGCACAAAATACTAATCAAACCATGACAGTCAGAAAAATAGGTATTTGAAGCAACAATTTCTCTTAATGAATCTGAAGCTTTATTTTTTCCAAATGAAATTTAGACACAGACTTTTCTGTTAATTAGATGTGATGAGTAATTGAATTCATCCATTTAACAATTAGCTTTTGGTTTCTGATCAAGATTTTTGCACCAGTTGCTGAGCTAAATATTCATTTTTCTTATAATTATGATGCTTTTAGGAAGGAATCATTACTCCTGTATTTTAGGTGCTAAATATGACTACCCTTTTTTATTAACAGCCATAGACATTGGCAAGAAATTGAATAATATTTTTATATGGAGAAAGGAAAACACCATTTATTAAGAATTCTGCAACAAGCAAAAATGTTCTACAATAATTAAGGTAAATAAGGACTCTTTTTTTCTTGTATTTGATTTAACTGAACCCCAGAGCCTTCACCCTGAGGCTTTCATACATCCTTTTCTCTTTGGTTTATTTTTTATTTTGAGTCAGGGTATTCCCAAGTTGTTCAATTGCCTAGGCTGAGCCGGAACTTTTGATTTTCCCAGAGTGCTGAGATTACAGGCATGTGCCCCTATGTCTGGCTAAAATCAGGAAATCTTTAAGTAAAGGAAATTTTGAAATATTTATTGACAACAGACTTACTATAAAATAATTGCTAAACAAAATTCATCAAATAGAAGAAATATACTAACACAAGAAAACTTTGATCATCGCAGAGGAATATTAACAGGAAAGGTAAATATCTGTGTAAATGAAATAGACTATGTTTAGTTCTTGATTATTTTCAAATATGATTGAAGATTGAAAGTAAAAATGTATCACTCTGTCATTGGAATTTTTCTTTTGTGTAGATCTAAGACATCTATAACATTAAAGAAAAAAACAAACTTTCTGAGTCCTTGGTCCAAAAGAGTGACTAAAAGTTTGTATTGATAAAGCTGTACAGTCTGGTATTTTGTTGGGGCCAATCTAGCAATCTAATACAAGTAGATTTATTGTAATTCTTAGAGCATCCACAAAGAAAAAGAAATGTACAGAGGGAAATATATTGAGAAGCCAATGAAAATACTGAAGTGAAATGCTGTAATGTGTGTAAATAACTCATTAGAATGCAGGAAAGCAAAAGAAAGTATTAAAAATGAAATAAACCTCAGACAAGTTAGAATATCGCAAACCAATACCCAAATAACAACAATAACTATATTAATTATTAAGAACATAAACACAATGATTAAGAAAGATTTGCATAATAGGTTAAAACATGATTCTACCTATGTTGTCTAGAAATTACATACAATAACATCAGTAGTTTTGTTTTGGTTTAGGTACCGGGAATCGAACTCATGTTCTTGAGCTTGCAACATCAGTAGTGTAGGAGTAAAAAAGAAGGAATAAAATGTAACAGAGAAAACCTTGCTTTAAAAAGCTGGGGTGACCATAGGAATATCAGACAATATGAATATCAGACTAATAAAAATTACTAATGATAACGGGGCAGCGCATAATCACTAAAGAAGTTTACAAGCAAATATACAGGTCCGAAGGTGTAAGTCCCTGCAGACAGAGAGCCAAGTGCAGCGATGTGAGTCTAATATGCCAACTATTCCATTCAAAAGGCAAAGACAGGAGGGTCATGGGTTTAAGTCCAGCTTGGGCAATTAGGGAAAATGTTTTAGAAAAATAAAGGTGTGAGGATTTAGCTCAAAGGCAGAGTCCGGGCGTTCCTAGCATGTGCAAGGCTCTAGGTTCAGTCCTCAGTAGCACAACCAGGAACAAAAATGATAACCACAATGGCAATAAGAGATTCAAACATGAAATAAAGCGTGACAAGAGTGAGCAGAAAGTAGGTAAGTCAAAAACGACACAGACTCTCACATCTTTCACAACAAACCATGGCACCATTAAATAGAATATAATATTTAAAAAGACAGAACTAAAGCCACATGCAACAACAAATTAGTCTCACAAACAGGTGATCCTATTCATAGAGCATAATCCTATAATACAACATTGGCAAGGCATTTGGTTTCAAATTTTAGTGCATTTTACTTAAGCATATAATGCACATGAAATTTAAAATGTACGTGATTGTTTGCAGAAGCAAAAACAAAATGAAAACAAAACAATTCAGCCATACAAGTAATGCACAGAGGCTCAGCGCACTTGGGTGTGTGTGATACATGTCTATATGGACACGCACACTGGGTGCAACTGAGAAATTTAAGTTATTTTAAACTTTAACTGAAAAGTTAGGGGTTAGAAGGAGATGTGTGTGTGTGCCTGAGAATAGATCAGTCAGATAAGAAGTAATAATAAATCAATAAACTTTTATTAGTATCAAAAGGCAGTAAATCACTACACAAAGATAAAAATCATTTCTAGAACTACTTTGCTGATAATTTTTTTCAAAGGTAAAGGTATTATGAGGAGCTAAGTTAGGCATAAATATTATAGGCAGTGAGACCGGGTTAGGCCTTCAAGAGTGTCAGTGCATAAAATGAGATCTCATCACAGCTGTGGCTGGAGGTGCATCTGTCAAACCTCAAGATAAACATGGGATAAACCAGGCCTACATACCTCCCCCAGGGATAAGCAGTAACTTGAGCTTACACTAGAATAATTATCACCTGGTACTCTAAAGTCCTGACAGACATCAGTCACCCAGGTAGGTAACCAAAGCATCCAAACCCATCCCTTCCTAAAAAATGCATTTGTCCTTCCCACATACCCTTGCTATGTGACCTGCTTCCCTACTGGAACACTATGAGTTAAGTAGGTATACTTGTAATCTTATTGGCTGAATATAGTTTGACCTATGTTGCACTCGCCTTGTGATTTTGCACCCACCTCATGATTTTGCTCTATAAAACATTCTTAAGAGAAGTGACCTCGGAAGCAACCCACTTTCAGATCCCTTCCTGTCTCTCAGGAGCTTTCTGCATAGTGTTCCTATTCTAAACTGCCATTGTTCCCTAGAATTCATTCCTCAACTTCAGTGGGCACACACTTGGCTTATCTGACATCTAGCTGGTTCGCAGTCATATTTCCCCTATATCAAAAGGAATCTCTGCCAGGTTCGCATAAGGCTTATTTGTGTGGAATGTAGTGGGAGAGACTGTATGTGTGGGGGAAAAAAATCACAAACACCAAACTATGTGAAAATGGGGAGAAATGTCTGTGAAGCACAAATTCGTAACAATTTTTATGGATCTTCAAGTAATAAAAGAATGCTACCACCAAATCCATGATCATTTGTATATTACCAAAGATATTTTGGTTGATAAAGCTTTGGTTAAGCCTTGAACCAACTGTATGCTTTGTAAAATGGAGTTTAAGAAGAACCCTGGTACATCAGTTTAATAAGAATTCCCCACATGATTCCTGATCTTCCTTAGTATCTTATCAGATTTCTCCTCCTCACTTGGCTGTTTTCAACAAGAATGTGGTTCAGTCAGTTTAGCCAGAATTTTGTCTTACCCCTAAACTTCCTCCCAGTTATTTCCCATCCACTCACCCTTACCTCATTCCTTGGCCTGCTGATCGTGCTATATAGAAAGTGAAAAACATAGATCGGTCTCTCCTTCCTCTGCAAATTTCCAACTATCAAGATGTCTCAAATAAAGCCTGTCTCATTATTCTAACAGGGATCATTCAATAATTTTTAGAACACTATTATAAACGTAATGCCATTATCAAATACTTTTATTGTGTAAATAATTCAGATTTATTTTATCCATGTACATACATGTACAATACAGGAAAAAATTACTTGTAAGAAATAGTTATTATGTGGCACCTCTCATAGAGAACATTTAAAAATTTTTTGACATTTGTTGGAAAATAAGTTTAGATATACTTATGGGAAGAACAGAGGAGAATTTCTAGTTACACTGCATTTACCAATAATCTTCCTAAAAATTCCTCCAATGGACTGGGTTTAGCCCCTTTAGAAAGCAATATAGCAACCATCTGTAACTCATTACTTAAACCCGTACCTCCTCAGTCCTGTTACTGACTTTTTAAAACATCGTCCTTGAGTGAATTCCCATGCAAGAATTTTTCACCTTTTTCTTTATACATTCATTACTGATCTTTAGTGCTCCTAAGAAACTGACCAACTGTTCTGTCCTTCAATTTAGCAATATAAACAGCTTTGACAAGTTATAAAACTCATCATAAACCATATTGTATAAAACAGTGCACTACCTATGTGCCTAGGCACTAGATAAAGTCTTCCTGAATTTTGAAGCTTTTCCTGAGAAGACAGTTTGGAATTTACATTCCAAGAAAATATTTGTGAACACGAGGCTTCCCAGAGCACAAACTCCAGAGGAACCAGCGACATGACATGTTCAAGACAGTGATTGCTGCAGATGAAGCCGAAGAGCATTTCCCAGGGGTTGCCATGGTTTCCTCCATTATGCAGATGAGAAGCCAGTTATAACTGGCAAGTAGAAATTGGTATCTTTTCTTATATTTCATTCTAAAGAAGTTGTATAATTGAACTTATTTCATCAGCTGGCTGTGTTTAAGATTGCTTTGTGACAGGCAAAATGGGAAGATGCATTTCAATTTCATTAGTTTTACTCAGTCTATATTCCTAGCTGATATTTCAGTTATCAACTCTAATGCTTTTTAGATGGCTGATATATTGAAGAACATGTTTAAATTCTCATTTACTGTGAAGAATATTTGCTGATGTAATCATTTAATCAAAATCAAATTTAGGTCTAAATTACCCAAATTATAATAATTAAGCACACTTGAGAATGTAATCTATATTAAGATGAAATGGAGATCCATTTCTGTGCATATTCATATATTTTGCTCTTCATATGGAAAAAACTAAAAACCAGTGATTTTTAATCAAGGAATAAGAGCAATTTAGGATTTGACTATTTTTTTGTGGGTATATAATTTAAATTAGGTATAAGATCAGAAAATGAACATAGGAAATAGAATAAAAGTACATATTTTCACACATTAAAAATCTCTGATTCAAGAATTCAAACTATAGAGAAAAAGTATGAAGACCCATAACAGATATTGAGAAACAATTAAGCTAGGCACATGTGAAATTCCCTAGTGGTGAATTAAATATAATAGCACATAAACCGTATATCAATAACAATATCTCTTAATTTATGTTTTCTATTGATTGTATATAAAATATTAACTATCTAATGCATATAAGACATACTAACTACAACTTCTTCACTCCAGGGGAATCAATGAAAGGTATTAGGTAGAAAATGGAACACACTGGGTAAATTTAATGTTAAATCTAAGAAAAGAAATAAAGGGGGTGTCTGAAGGCAGAGAAGGAGAAAAATTGAGGAAGAGGAGGGGGGAGAAGGAAGAGAAGGAAAAGAAGAAATAGAAAAGGGCCTTGATTCTGAAAACTGGCAGCTTACAGCTGGGCTATAATGGTACTGCTGAGTGTTTCCTGAGGAAAAAATCTATAAAATACCAGCAATAAGCAGAAAATATTTTTTATGACTGCTGAATCAGTGAAAACAGACTCACACGCAACCATGTTTGAAAATGAACCAGAGACCAGGACTTGAGGAAAGGAGTCGAGCATCCCCCTAGCCAGACCGTCATGAGTGATGGCTTCCTGTTACTGAAGGGAACACCAGACCTGTAGTTTGCTCCTGCATCCTAGAAAGAAAGATTACTTCTCCCTGTATGGCGACTGCAGTCATACTGAAAGCAGAGCCAGGCAACTTCAAAATTTCTGTCTCTGTAACAAGTACCAATGAACAGAAAGGAAGTTTCCATAAGTTGTCACTGAGAATGAGAAATTAATTTTGCATCTGGGTTGGAACCTTATTATTTCGTTGCCCTTCTGCAGTCCTGACATTTCCAGAGAAGTTGGCCTCTCAACTGGATACAGGATACGACAAAGCCGCACAGCCAGTCCAGTGGGGCAACTGCTGCACATCACCAGAACGAGCCCTTAATTCTGAAACTGCAAATCACTTTACATGCTCGTTCCACACTTGAGGACAACTGAATTAGCTTAGTATTGATACACACCTATAAACAGATGGACCTAGGGTTTAGAGCCATCACAAAGCTAAGGAGCCAATCTGTATTGCTGTAGACATGAGTCCACATATATCACTGTAATGTGGTGTGAAGAAGCCACCTGGCTGTGTCTCAAGAGAGTGGAGAAATGGAAGGAAATCATCTGCATGCAGAGGGGTAAATGCACGAGTGCCAGTTGTGATGACCAAACTTGCTTTGTACCAACCTACTTCTATAAAGACTAACCCAGTCTCATGGGGCATAACTCACTTTGACACAGCACTGATCCATCCATGAGGGTGGCACCAAGTTACCTAATTACCTTGCACAAGACTCTACTCCATAAGGGTTACCCCACCAACCACAAACCTCTGGGGACCAAGCAAAGAAATCACACTAGTTACCAAAGTAAACTTATTGAACAAGGACATCAGACTTTCAGTCCTTTCCTGAAAATACTTGTGAACAAACTCATTTTTTTCTTATTAAACATTTGAAACTACTGAAAGAAATGCTATCAAACAAACTGAAAAGTTGCTTCAAGTATGTACAATTAAAAATAGAAAATTAAATGATGAAGAATCGTCTCTTCTACTCTTGTCTTTGCTTTGGAACAAACAATAGAAACTATGGACGCATTGGCCATACTATGGAAGTCAGTATAAAAGTTGAAAATATTGCAGATGAGAATTAGCATTTCACCTCAGGTACTGTCCCAATGGAAAAAGTCCTTACACTGTAGTGTTTATAGTATTATGGATATTATATTTCAGTAAAGATAATAAAAAGCAGAATTGAATTAGAAATGTGTCACAATTGTGATGAGCTAGAAATCCTCGCCGATAAAAATGGTGCAAAGAATGTGGGCAATGTTCGTGGAACAAGTGAATATGGCAATAAATCTGAACTTGCTGTGGTTGAAAAACCATAGATTTATATTTTTATGTAAATATTTATTAGTTGGAGTTCTTCAAAAGAACAAAATCAGTCAAATATCTGCATTTACACAAGGGAATTAATTCCATAGGGAGGCATGATCCAGAAAGCCGGAGCCCCAGTAACTGCTAAGTCTAAAAAGCTAGAAGCCACAGAACAAGTGAGATCAAAAATGCATTCTTAATCTGAGACTCAAGGCCTGGGAACTCCCCGGAGAGTGATTGGATGAGTCCGCGCACACTGAAAGCCTGACGGAACCTGAGTCTGATGTCCACTGACAATGTCAAGAGCAAAAGATGCACGGGCTCAAGAGGAGTAGAGCTTGGCAAACGCAGGCCAACTTTTTCTGCTTCCCCTTTCCCTTCATTCAGGCTCCAGGCCTATTGGATGATGCTACCCACCCTCAGAATCGGTCTTCTCCTCTCATTTGCTGACCTATATGCCAATCATCCCAAACCTCCACAAACGTTTCTAAAAGTGTGTTTTATTAATCTGCTGGGCGTGTTTTAATCCAGTAAAGTTGATAGATCTCATTAAAAGTCACAAACTCTAATGAAAAGAGTGGAATAAAATTAGTAAGATGTATATTTGACCCAACAGATTAAAATCCTACATAAAATGAGTCTGATTTGGGATGACTTCACATAATAGTATTTTACCTTCTGGTAGTAAGTCTAAGGATCTAAAACCCAGTGAAGATTCATGAAAAAAACAAATTAAAACGTAATTATTAGTTACATTTATTCCTCAACCTGAGTTATCATTTTATAAAAAGTCCTTTTTAAAATTTTTCATTGTTTTGGAAGGATGCTTCCATATTTTTACCTGAATTTTCTCTATAAGGAAATTTAAGGAATGATTGTGAGAAAATAGTAGAAAAGCCCAAGACTAATATAAATGTTAAGCCTGTCCACACCCTTAGAAACACCATGGAATTAATGAATGGAAAGAATAAAGGATATGTTTTGTTATTTACCTAAAATGTCAATTAAAATCTTGTTTTAATTATTTAAATCATCTTTTCATTTGTGCATTTTCTCCTCGGTGTGACTCTTGTGTGTTTCAGAAATGAGAAGAACTTATTACTGGATGTCACATAAGACGAGCGTACCAGACTTGGAAGTTTCCCAAATTTAACTCCAATAAAAGTATGACTACATGGGGGGAAAGCAATTAATTTTCCAGGTAGTTGGATGACAGCCAAGAACATTTTATGATGAAGTGGAATATAGTCTTTGGCATAGTGAGGGAAGCAAGTATTCTTCAGTGGATTGTAAAACTAACGGTATTTAACCTCAGCATCCCATTGATCATTCATACTTAACTACATTGATTGAAAATAATACAAAAATTATTCCTTAAAGGAAAAATGTAAACATTCTACACATTCAGAATTAACTTTTTGAACTCAGGAATAGTATAAAGAACTCCAGAGGATGAAAACTCACAGGCTTGAATCAAGAAAATTGAAGGTGTATGTACAAGAACACAATAAGTCATTCTATGAAAACCAGAAAGTACCACTGATGTTAACAACCTTTTCAGGATACAATACAGTTCCAATTCCAACCTTGCAAAATTTTTCTTGCATTATTTATTAAATTATTTAAATATTTTTACCTTGGAAATTGTTCCAATATTTGACCTGAAAAGCATGTACTCCTTTTGTAGTATTACTGTATAAAACACCAAGTATTCTTTACATAATAGAATACTCAGATATAAATGAAATATTTGTATTGCTCTAAATATTTTGAATAGAAAACTTCAGAGAATATCTGTGCTAACTTAACTTTGGACATGGTCCAGTGCTTATCAATGTCTTTTTTAGGATACAATTGGTAAATCTACTTGAGTCCAATTAAACAACTAAGGAAATGTATTTTTAAGGAGTTCAGGTAATGTTTTGAAATGCAAAGCAATAAATACAAAGGAGACATTTTAAGGTATCTGTACTTGGACAGCCATCAGGAAGTTAAATAAAAGCTCTTTTAATTGATTTCCATTTACAAACTCACTGCATTAGCCAGTAATTCACGTTCCCCCTTCCAACACCCAAATACCTCCTGTGGCATTTTTCAAACCCTTCTATCCGATAGCCACACACTTCTTTTGATGCAACATTTCTGCCCATTTGTTCCCCTAGATGTTTAACACAGTCTCTGGTGTTTGCCTAACTTTTTTATGCTCATTGTGCTTTAGTTTTGCAAATTGACAAGGTAAAATAACAGTGACAAAGACCTTTTCTACAAGACAATTTTAATGCTTTGGAAACCTTTGGTAAAGACATTAAAATCCTCAGGTAAAACTAAATATGGATGTGAAACCACAAAACATGGGAGAAAATACTTTCAAACAAGTAGAAAAATTCATTAAATTTATCTCACAAGAATATTTAAGTTACTGACACATAAAACAATTCAAGAGATGGAGGAAGTGAAGAAGGGAAGGAGAGGGGCAGTAGAAAGAATTAAAATGTATTATGAATGTGTACCCCTCCATGATGAATGCGATCCACATACAATGCAAACATGTACTCACAGAAAAAATTAAACTAAGGTACATATATTGTGTGTATAGTTTATGCAAGACATAAGCCAATAAACTCAGTCAGCAGACCTATATTCACAGGTGCTGGAGGTTCAGTGGTAAACAAAGGTGCCTACATTCCTCCCCTCGTAGAGGAATCCTTTGAGTTAGTGGAAATACTGTAGGGAAAACTGACTGGGGAAGTTCATTTTCAACTCAGTGAGACATCACTGACCATATGAGAGACCTGGCTACCCAGTTTTCTCTGTGGACAAGTCTGAGTATACAGGTTTTTAGAGGCTTTTAGTATGTTTTGAGAAAGTAAAAACAGTGAGCATTTGGGCTACAAAATTATTTACCCTTGCCCTGATTGATTCTCAGCACAGCCATAGAAACAAGAAAGCATTTAGCTCAGGAGTTCAGTTTAAGGCCCATGTTTCACTTTGGAAAGTTGCGTGGTCCCAAAAGATGTGCTCTCCAGTCTGTTACAGTCTAGCGGCTTGTCCATCTAGAGTAATTCTTCTGACTGAGTGAGTACACTCCCTTTTACAAGTTCTTGTTTTCACTTCATAGTTTACATCACCACAAGTGCCAAGAAAGTCACTATTCGCTTATGGCAACTTTTGTTTGCATTAATCTCTAAGTAATACTCGGCCCTTAATAGTGTGTTATGCATGTTTCCTTGATAGGAACTACAATACAGTGCTTCTTCCTGACTACCGTTCTGAATATGATGCTGCTACGGATCCCTAAATGGTTCACTTGTTCACAGGCTTTAACTGGGGACCTGCAAATGTCAGATAAAAATAGTCACTGTGCATAGATGCACAAACTACTGGACGATTTTCCTGAGTTCGTGGAGCTTGAACTTTAGCTTATATATATATGTATATATTGATTCAGTGTTTATTTCATAAAAATACTGTTTATGACCTTCACCCTAAACCTATAAGAATTCTTCTATGGGTCATTTCTCTGTTATGAACTATACAACTACTTATGAACTATAGAACTAGTTCATAACGGAGAAATGACACTTTAGTCTACATGCAAACAGTTCTAGATGTAACTCTACAGTGAAAGTTCTTTTAACAGAGATAACATTTTTTTCCAGAATAATGAAAAGAGATAGCAACAGTGATCAAAATAAATGTTGATTAGAGCATTCACACTGTGATTGATTGTTCTATTAAAATTGATTTTATATATATATATATATATATATATATACATGGAAAAACACAATAAAAATCACTCAAGTGTATTTAAACTCTCACTATGATTAAACCATATGAATCAACACAATTTCCTCTCCTTAAGAATTACTCTAAAGTAGACCTCAGGCTGTAATATCTTCTCTGTTTACAAGAGCTTTGTGTGTGTGTGTGTGTGTGTGTGTGTGTGTGTGTGTGTAAGCCTATGGTAAATTTGGTAAAAATAAAAGAATTTGAAAATCCCCAGCCAAGTATGGTAGTGCAGACCTGTAACCCCAGAAGTTGGAAGGCTGAGGCAAGAGGATCACTGCACGTTTGAGGCCAACCTGGGCTACAAAGTGAGTTCTCAAAAAGACATAAAAATAAAAGGAGAAAAAAATAAAAAATGAATGAATTAATTGACTTAATTAAATACTCAAAGATTTAGTCTGAACACTTTATAGACATTTGGTGAGGGCACTCTGATAAAGTAACCTGCAATGACTGCCATGCTTAGAGAGGCCTTAGTGAAACATGACAAATTAGTTGACTGATACCTTCCTTCAGATGTGAATTTTGAACAGAGCTATACTTGGAATATGTGGCACTCACCAGTCAGTTTCGTGCATATCTAATATTTGTCTGCAAGGGCAAATGAGACAAGGCAGAAAGACCTTGCTCTCAGAGCACAGAACAGACTAGGCCTGGGTTTCTGGGATTAATTTCACTTGCTCATAAGTTTTTTAACTCTAACCTGTGCTCTCAGCGAGAGAACATCTGGGTTTAAACTTCCAGCCAGTGAGCACGGTCATCTACACCCCTTACCCTTCGCTAGTGAGGAGAGTGCCAGCTCTGACCTGGAATGACATGACCTGTGACTGCCAGGAAAATGAGACCTTTCAGCGTGGGGACCACACATTCTGACCTCTTGCTTTCCTTCTTCTTCTTCTTCTGATGAAACCATCTACTCTTTCTCAGGAGCAGACTGTGTCATGCAGATCCTCTGAGCTTGTGAGGAAGCGTGCTCACTAGCTTATTTACTAGTGAGTGTCTCCCTGCTAGAAAGATTCTATTTGACAGGCATTTTAGCTGAAAACAAGACTAGAGATGACAATCTTGCAAAAGTAACTGTTAAGATAAAATGTGTTTTACTTGTCAAGAATAGGAAATTAGTAGTTGTATTTCTATTCCTAAACTGAAGTTATGTTTAGGAATTTCTATTCCTAAATGCCTAAACTCCTCAATTACATAATAAGTCATTTTTCTGTCTTTCCTTTTTATTTACTGACAGTATTTTGTTTCATATTTTCCCCAGTGAAGCTAGACAGCAGTATACATGCTAACATTAAGAATAAGAACCTATTTCTGACACTTCTACGCTATACTTATGAGCTATATTATGATTATTAAATACTCTAATTATCTGTCATTTCTTAAAAACAAATTCATTCACATTTTCCTGTAGAAATAAGTATATAATTCTGTACTGTTAAGTGCTTTCATTCACCTATTCAATCTTGTTAAGTATCAACCAGATTAAATATAGAAAATAATCTCTTCCTACCTTTAGTCAAAGAATAGACAGTGATTTACTACCTAAACATTACTAAATGCTCAGCATTCTAGTTAATTATTAGGAGGAAAAATGTGCATACAGTGGTTTCATACTCAAGGAGTTTAAAACAGAGGTAAAAATTCATAGTTAAGCCAATCCATCTAATAAGAGATATGGGAAAAAGGTGTAAGAGTTCTGTGCAGAAGTTGTAAGTGTTCTGTTCTTAACTAGTTCTTCCATTCTGCAATGAAACCAGGGATATGGTCCGTGAACTCGGCCTCCAAGCATCAGCTGTATTTTCAAGCTGCTGGTTATGTATACTAGCTGAGGTACAAATGGCTACATATCTCATGAGATTTGAAATCTGTGTTTATTTTATGAATTTAAAAACCACCAGAAATATTGGATTTTCAAAACCTATTGTTATGGACTGCAATATTGGAAAATTGGTAGAGTTGAGGGAAATCTTCTTTGGCATCATCAAAATTCTGCAGTTTATCACAGCTTTGTGTTCACTATAACACAAAAAAGGGCTAGAACAAACAATATTGACACAAATATAAAATCTAACCTAGATACTTGTTGTGAGCTCCAGAAAGATGACCATATAGTGGACATTTCCAAATCATATTCCACAGTAATCTCAACCCCACCATGTACAAAAGAGAGCTCAATAGTTTGTCTAAAACATGTTCATTCACGTCTATCCAAAACCCTGGTGAAAGATGTCACAATGACCTAGGTGCTTAAGCCAAAACGTTGGGAGTCATTTTGATTCTTCACCTACTCACATCCAGACATAATAGATCTATTTGGCATATTTCATAAGTACCTCCAGTTTTGTGTTTTACACCTTTAACTCCAGCCACTATTTTCTGTCATCTTGACCAGTAACAACTGCTTCCCTTTGCTCTGTATCCCAACTTGCATTTCTCCAGGCTAATCTCCACAGAGCAGCCAACTCACACCCTCCTAAAACCCACACTGGAGCACAGCATCCCTCTGCTTAAATCTTTGCAGGAATCTGTTATTCTTAAGGAAAAAAAACCAACCTAATGTGTTTATTAATCCCTATACATTGATTTTGTATTCATTTCTTCTATCTTCTATCGCTGTCAAAAATAACACAAACTGTTTTATCAACGGAGCTACTTTGTCCTAAGATGATACACGATACGCTCTGAATGGCGACTCCTTAATGAGTCATAGTAGTTTCCACTATTATTAGGTCTATATTTACTTTTAAATAATCTTAAAGAAAGACTCAAAGATGACTGAACTGTTTTTGCTTAAATTTTATAATAGCATATAACCTCTTTATTATTTTTAATAGACTGTGATTTCTAGCCTGATATGTTCAAAGACTCTTATAGATATATTTATTATCTAAAAATGTAACATGATACTTTCAATAGGTTGGATCTTAAATATCCCCTGAGTTAAATGGCTTGGTCAATTACCAAGTTTGCACTAGTAGTAGGTGATAGAAGCTTTAAAAGGTGGAATTTAGTGAGAGATATTTGGTCATTGGAGGCATTCCTTAAAGGAAATAGCGGGACCCAAGTGTTTACAGGATTTTCTCTTTTACTTTCCAGTCATATGGGCAGTGATTTCCTTTGATCTCATGCTCTGGCCCTGATGTGCTGCTTGGCCACCAGCTCACAAAACGATGGGGCTGATCATAGACTGGAAACTCCACAAAGTGGGACAAAATAAGCCTTTTCTCTTACAAAATAATTATCTCAGGTGTTTACTACAGTAATAGAAGCTGACTAAACCATTGCTTAAAAATTTTTGGCTGTCCATTCCAATTTGAATTTCAACCAATGTAAAATTACAGATATATTTTTATAACCAAATCTTTCCACCTTTAGATTTTTGAAGCTCAATTTTTCACTGTATGTTTTTGCTTTTGTGGCTTCTTATGAGAATCACGGTTCCAATATCAAATATAAGAACTGTTTAGCTATAGACTTTTCCAGATTCTAGATTAAGGAAGTGTTTTTGTGATAATTAGACACATCTGGCAATGCCACTTGCATCACTTTACAAGTTTAGAGTGATAAGTAGCTTGAAATATCAGCAAAAGAATTTTGCCTTCTGGTCACATTGTAAATGAGCGCATTTCTAAACAAGCAAAATATATTTTAGAGCTGTGTTCATAATGTCTGACTTGCTATAAAATAAATTCTTAACTTCCATCTGCTTTGCAATCAAGAATTAGAAAAATGTATACAGTGAGTAAGATAGAAAGATCATCTAAATATAATCTGCAACTGGTGCTGTCAGGGTCACCTCAAACTGTAGTGCATAGAATTGTTCATTTCCTTACATTTTCATTTTTTCTATCTTTGTCATTCATAAATCAATCAAACAGTAACAATACTAGTATATTGAGTAACATTAATTTCCCCTTTATGTATCCACATAGGTACAGATTAAGCTTGTGCTGACCTGATTGGCTTTGGAGCTACCCTCAGGCTTGGTAGAACACACTTCTCGGTGTGTCAGGGTAAGTTCTAAAGGCAGGACCTTGATGGTACCTCTGGTCCCTGGCCCCTTCCTCTGCAGCACTGTTGCCCTGCTCTGCTTCCCTGCGTGTCAGTGCCATCACGAGCTAAGCAGCTTTGGTTCTCCACAGTTTTTTCCATGATATCCGGCTTTGGAGCCTGCATAGCATGCACTGAACCCTCTGAAACTGTGAGCTAAATTAAACCTCCCCTCCTTTAATTTGTAGGTCCTGGGTGTTGTGTTCCTGCTACAAGAAAGGTAATAAAAACTTGAGACAAATTTCCAAGTAAACATTGCATTATTTTATGTTTATTAAATAAATTGGAATTCTTTTTATATCTTTTACAAATTTCCAGGTGTAAAGTGTAGAAAGAAGGCACAGAAAATAGGATGCAAATAGGATGTTTTGACTTAGAAAAATGAGAAAGGAAGATTGAGGTACAATTTCCAAACATGTTTATTTATCCATTTGGTATATATTTATTAAGTATTTAGAACATGCCACACACTGTTAAAAATACATTGAAACATAGGAAGTTACCTTTGATTAGCACTTTAAATTATTATCTAACTTAAAGAATTAATTAAAAAGAGCATAAAAAGGTTTAACTGAATAAGCAGTACATAGTGTGATAGGGGTACTAAGAACTTCAGGAAGTTCCAGGTCATGTAGGAAATAAGATAAAAGCTCAGATTTACCTAGTTTGAGGTATGTGGAGAGGAAGACATGTTTCCAGGTAGTGTTTGGTGGTAGTGGTGGCTACTTAAAGCCAAAGGTACACATTTTTCAGAGATTAAGTACAGATTAATTGGTAGAGTGGCCTTAAAATTTATGTATAGTTCATTCTATTCAAAAGTTTATGCATACATACCTATAGCAAAATATATTTCTACATCACACCATTTTACTATAGTTGTATTTTGTCCCCTTACAAAGTTAGGATGACATACTAAAAATGCTCTGCTCCTGGACCTGTTCTTTGGGTTTTCCCTGTTATCCCAGACACTTTCTGTTCTTTGCCAGTCCCATTCTGTTCTTCTGTTGTCTTCTTCTGTACTGCAGAGCTAGAGAACAAACTTGACCAACTCCTCCTCTAGCTGAGTTACTCATGAGAGGTTCTTGTCTAGAACATGGAAAGCTATGAGGGAATGAAGACACTTCTGTCTCTGGCATCAGTAGGTAAGTCCAAGCACTCACAGCACATTGTTCACTTTCAACCCTTGCATCAAGGGTACAAATCAAACCTTTCTACTGAGTAGCAGTTCAGACAGTGCCAGTTGCAGCAGCTGTACTACAGCGGCATCATGGGAAGATGTGGACCCTGTGATGTTGACACAGCATAGCACATTTTTTGTCATAAAGGGTCATAACCAAGCCAGAGATGTAGCTCAGTAGCAGAGCACCTTCCTGGCAAGCTCAATAATGCTGAGTTTGATTCCTGATAGCAAAAAAACTTTTAAAAATTAAAAACCATAAAGGAGCATAACCATGGGTGTGTCAAATCCACATTTATTCTATAGAATATTTCCATTGATAAATTATTAATTTTAATTTTATGAGTTAAACAATGAGTGCTCAAGAGGAAAAGTATCACAAAAACAAAGTAGTGCATTTTAATATTTGCTGAGTATTTATAAAAATATCAAAATTTTCAATATCAATTGATGTTTGGTGTAACAAGTCTAAAAAAGCACAACAGAAATAAATTACTATGTGAGCTACAATGAAAATATCAGAGACACACTGCAAAAAAATATTTATTTCAATGATCACACCTAAGGTATTCTCTGCACTTAACAGTCTGTTCCATGCGCACACATCATTACATTGACAGCACATGAATTTTCCTTTCCTGGCCTTCTTGTAGGGCATGATTGGCATGTAGCTGGTCTTGCTATTTTATCAGGAGATTCTTATTATGTTATGTAATGCCCAGTTAACAGAAATGTAAAATCTCAATAAAATAGAGTATTAAATTCTTAATATGTATTGCACATTTACAATAAATATCAACATTGTCGCTTCAGCTATATACATACCTACAAAAACTAAAAGATAACATCAGAAATAAAGTCCTGTATGAACTACAATGAAAATACAAATGGCATGCTACAAAAAGTCTATACTTCAATTATCACAGCTAAATAATAAGAAAATAAGTTGTCAATAATACAAAATGCCAAGTATGTGATGAGTGCTTAGAATAGACATCACCATTTTCACATCAACTATGGACTTGCTTATAAAATCTAAAAGATAACATCAGGAATAAATTCCTATATGAGCTACAATGAAAATGCCAACAGTATTCTACAAAATATCTTTACTTCAATGATCACATCTAAATTATAAGAAAATAAGATGTCAATGAAACAAAATACCACATGTATAATGAGTGCTTAGAATAGACATCAACATCTACACATCTGCTGTGTACTTGCTTAAAAAACCTAAGACACAACATCAGAAATAAAACCTATATGAGACACAATGGAAAGACAAACAAAAGTCTGTCACAGAAACAATCTTGCTTTAACTGTTACATGCATGACTGTCTTCAGGCACGACAACTGCATTTCCAGGCACATGTTTCACTTGTACTGACTGAGAGCACATGTGTTCAGCTTTCCTTTCCTGTGTGACAGGCCATTCTTATCTCTCATCTCTTCCTGTTTCGTCAGGAGCTTCTTGCAATGTTATCCTTGATATCTTGATGAGCAGAATAAGTATCAAATGCATTTAGCATCGTCTAAGGAGAGTAGGGTCAAACGGCCTTACTTGTCCTTTCTTGTAAGGCACAGCTGAGATCTTTTTTGGTTTTTTTTTTTTTTGGGGGGGGGGATGCCTTACAGAAAGAGCAAGACAGATTTAGTTTACATCTCTGAGAGTATATTTAAAAGTTATATGTTTCTGAACGATAAATTCAACAAAATATTAACACAACAAAATAAAATCCACAGCCTTGAACAACAATTGATCAAAATTAGTAATTTATAACATGTTTACATTTTACAACAACTAAGATATATCAGTCATATAAAAGTATAAAACTGCATCATGAATGGACTTTAGACACAGTCACTATATTTATTATTTAAATGTTATTTTTAGAGATAAAGCAACCAAAGCATATTAATAAACACACAGATGTAAATGAAACAATGTCAAAACAATACAAAATTTCAGATAGGGCGAAAAGAAATTAACAGTGGTTTTTGTATTACATACTGTTGTCTTCATATTGGTCACTCATATAAACAAATACAGACATGCAAAAATTATCAAATAGTTAAATATCAACTATTCCTTTCAAGAAAGCAATAAAAATTAATAATACAATTATCTCTGCCATGATATATATATATATACATATATATCTTTTCCCCCTCTTTTCTTCTTTCTTTTTTCCTTCCCCTCATCCGAGTCATTCTTCCCTTTTGAGCAGTTTCTTTCCCTTTCTCACCATCTATTGTACTTTTTGGATTTCATTTACTCTTTCAGGTTCTTATACTAGGAAAACAATACAATGTTTACATATATGAGTCTTATTTATTTCACTTACGAGTATGGTTTCCAGTGGCAGTTACTATATTTTAAAAAAGAGCTATCACTTATAATTATCAATATTATAATCTTTTGCTGAAAAGTTATAAAAATTTAAATGTTTATAAAATACAGGGCATATTTACATTTAAATATATCAAAAATTGTTCAGTTATTGTTACTGATAATAACTTGATAACATCTAGAAATATAATGACATAGAAAGAGAATATAATTGTGAACATACAATGTAAGGATTAACTACATGAGAATATTATAAGGCATTTTAAAAATATCAATATTAAATAAATGAAACGTGCTTAGAACTCTCTGAGGAAGGACTTCTTTAATGTAAGAGATGTTTTCTTATTACTTAGTACTTATTTTCTTAATACTTATTTTCTTAGTACTTATTTGCTTGATCAATAAAATATATTATAAATATGGAAGGGAGAGATCTGCAAGAAACTATTTTAACATTCTTCTTGATACAGAGACATAATTTTTCAAAAGGCTGTGATGACTAATAAAACATGTATCTCTAGTTTCAAAAAGCATATGAGTAGGATTTTAATGTAGGAAAAGGCCACACAGAAACAGTGTAAGAAAAACGTCATCTCAGAGCTGAGCTCTGTTAACCTCAGCAGCATTTTCCCCACGCCCACATTTACGGAAAACCCCACGTCTTTTAGTGACGTAAATCCCTCTAAACGGCAAAACCTCCAGGACGCATTTTTCAGGTGGTAGTTGCCCCTACATTATGCCAAGAATGCGTGAGAGGAGAGATTCCGTCCTGCTTGCGCTCTCCTCCGACCGGTGAGCACCCGGCCTGTCTGTGCTTCACCGGGCTCAGGGTTCCATTTTGCGCCACTGTTTCCCTGGCTGCCCTTCACAGGCGGGGACTTCTGGGCATTATCTCCTCGACACAGTGCGGCTCTGTCCCCATGAGCACCAGAAATTTTAAATGAGGCCTGATGATGTTGCTCTGTACTCTGCTTCGCCTTTGGGCTTTATTATACCGTCACTGAGGCTATTGGAAAGAAAGAGTCAGAGCTTTTGTCCTTGTCTTATAAAATTTCTCCTATATAATACTGCCAGATCCAAATCAGATTAATCTGCTGAAATGACATCAGAAATATCAATACAAATACCTCCTCTGTCTTAGTTACTTTTTTGTCACTGGAACAAAATGTCTGACACCCACATCTTGAATGTGGCGCAGGGTCGTTTTGCCTCACAGTTTTAGAGGATTCGGTCCAGGGTCAGGCAGGGGCTGGTGGAGGGGTCTGGCCGAGGAAGACTGCGCACATCCTGGGGATTAGGAAGCAATAAAAAGAGAGAGGCACCCGGGCGGGAGATAACAACATGACTGCTGTGCTCCCGGGGTCCTGCTTCTCCTGACCGGAACCCACCTCTTGGAGGATTTATCCACCATGGGTCCAGCATATCCACGGTCCAAGAGACTATCAGAAGCCCCACCGATGAGTTCATGAGTCTTTTGGTAGACAGTCTAGATCGAAGCCATAATATCCTCACTGTGAACAAATTAAAATAGGAACTCAGTTCTTTAATGCTCAAGACCATTCAAGATCTATGCCTACATTTCCAATCCATATTCAACTCTTCTACCAAATGTGCATCATGAAATCAATTTTGTGGTTTATTAGCCACATAAATGAGTTCCTTCTACTATGTCTCTATGTTTACTCACTGATATCTCTTCTCTGCTTTGAAGAGCTTTCAGCATTTAGTGTGTTAGTATCTGAATCTTACCTGTCTCATCCTCTGTCATTTACTTACGTATTATTCATCCTCTGTCATTAACTGTATATTACCAAAAATAGCCCTCCTATGGTGAGACAGTGTTCATTTTGCTATGGCATTATCTTACTCTTCCTTGAGCTGAAACTATAAGCCACATATCCTTTCCTACTTCATGGCATTAAAGACCATAAAAACGAGGCAGATATCTTATTAATTAATATGATTTATAACATTCACTGAAATATAATTATTAAATATGTATAATTTTTATTATACCACTAGTGTTTTTATTTATTAAAAACTAAACTTCAGTGAAATGTATAGTTCTTCTCAGAGGCACTCTTAAACACCACTCAATTTTTATCTGTGCTTTATTTTGTGCATGTGGAAATCCATGTGTTTCAAAATCATTTTTGGAGACTATTCTTCTTACAGTGAAAAGATTTTTGAGTTTGTGCCTGGGCTTCTAGTTCTGTTCACCTGGTGTAACCATCCTTATGCTGAAGCCATAATATTTTGATGACTATCATTTTGTCAGGAATTATTAGTGTCCAAATGTGCTGTTTTTCAAGATTGCTTGGTTGATTTACACCACTTGCAATTTCATATTAATGAGAGGTTCTCTTTTTATATTTCTGCCTCAAAAAGTTCATCTTGATGGACAATGTATTTCTAGAAGTGCAATACTGGTGCACAGAGTTGTGTATATTCAACTTTATTGTGTACTGCCAAGGTTGTTTGTTCCTCAGAGTTCTTGTAAAAAAATGGTACATCCTAAGAACAGCATACAAATCCTAATTACTTTAGGTGCTTGCCAAAAATTGTATGTATTATTTTCAGCTTTATCTTTAAAGTGATGTCTGTTCTAGGGTGTGAGAAGCAGTATCTTGTTACATTTATTTTGCATCTCCTTAATGACTAATGGTAATGGACATTTTGTCAAATGCTTATTGTTCATATATTTGCCATATTTTTTGAAATGCCTGTTCAAGTCCATTTATAGGTTTGCTTACTCTTTTGATGTGTAGAATTTATTCTGGGTATTCATTATGCCACACACCTACTCTACAGCTTATCTTTTGCTTTTTAATGGTGTCTTTTTTTAAACTCAGCTGTTTATTTCTAAATGGAATATAATTTAGAAATCTCCTCTTAGTGTTAATTATTTTGTATCATATTTAAGCACTTAATTTAAATTTGGAAGAAGATAACTCGAGAATCATGAAAGAAGATCAAAATTTGTAAGGATAGCCTTTTTGTAGTAAATGCTTTCTTTTGTATATTGTTTCTATAATTTCAGAATGCTTTAACACTGAGAGAACTTTCAGAAGTAATGGAAGTATTCTATATACTCAATATCAAATATGATAGCCACAAGCCCCAATGAGATACTGAGAAACTGAAATGTGGCAGTGAAATTGAAGAAATGGATTTTAAATTTTATTTAGTCTATTTAAATTTAAATAGCCTCTTTTTGCTAATTGCTGCCATGGTTGAATACTACAGCTTTAGAAACCAGTAGAATGTTTCTTACTCAACTATTTCAGCACGTACTACTTATTGTCACTGAACTTTATCTCTAGCTTAGGAATAAAAGAGGCAAAGGCACATCAGGGCTAGGAAATCTGCCTACCACCTCAGGGCTACTGAATAGAGATTGGAATCAAATCCAGGCCTATTTCATCCTGGCCTTGCTTTGAAAACTGAAGGATTATACAAAATAAACTACCACTAACTTTTAAAAAATAGAGATAAACTTGCCCCAAAAGATACAGAAAATAATTAAGTAAAAATTATCTGATATAAAGAACAGAACTAAAATCATATCTTCTCTCTGAAATCCCCACAATAGCACCAGCTAAGGGTGGGGTCTGTGCATATAATTCTCTTTGAATTTATTCTTCAAAGTGTCTATTTTGTAACTTACTATAAATTATCAAGTTTGTTAGAGTTTTGAATAGCAGAAATAAACACAGTTAAAAGGACTTTACAATGGTGGCTTTTTTTTGGTATCCTTTTCTTGTATTCTTAATCAAATTGGCAGCTGTAGGCCAATCTTTTGATTTTGAAGGACAGTATTAGCTAATCATTTTCATGTAAAATTGTCCAATGATTAAACACAGGTTCCATTTAACATTTTCTACCTAACGACTCTCTTCTTATATCTCTTCCTTCTTTCGTAATTCTTGGTAAACACTGTCCATGAGATTCCCCCATATTAGTAATTTTGTGAACTCTCACCTCCTAGTTTTCCATTTGTCATTTGCATATTTCCCATTTCCTCAAACTCACTATGGGGCTATTAGATGAAGATTTCAACCCATTATTCTCAGTTATTTCAGAATTCTTCTAGCCTCTCTCTCATGAAGGTTCTGTTTTCTTCCCACTGTATTCTTCACCTTGCTCCAAGACTGATGCTCCAGTATTCAGATAGAAACTCACATTCAGAAAAATATTTCTGAAGAACATATTGTATGTCCACAGTGCTGTAGGCATCATGTAAGGTGTAAAAATATAACTACTAGCCAAAAGTTAAATTTTCCTCCATTAGTTACTAGTCCAAATGCAAACTTAGAATTACACTTTTTGATCTGCCTAATTCTCCTAAGAAAACAAAGAATGAACTCCTGTCCCTTTCTCCAGGGAATATTCTCACATAAAAATTATATATTCTCACAGAAGTTTACCTATCTCTCCTGTATACATATGCTCGGTAACAGCTGAACAAATTGAAATATCACTGAACTAGAGTGTCAGTTTACTTATGTCCATAAAAGAAAAAATATTGCTTTACATGGTATCTTAGCTAACGGGTATTTTACTAAAAGTTACTCAAGTAATTATAAGAAATGCTATTACCTTATTGAACAACAATAAATCATTAACATGCAATAGTATATCCTTTTACATTATTTATATCTAAAATTAATTTTTAGGTCATGTGGTGGCCCTTTAGGCTGATATTTTTCAGCAGTTCATATCTCCACATGGAACTATCTAAGTTTTTTTCATATTTTGGCAAACTACAAAATATCAGAAGTTCACAAGATAGAATTCGGTGTTGCTCACCTATATGGAATTTCACTCAAAGATGACCTACAGGCATCTTTACACATCAATTTTAACACAGTATAATGAAAGGATACTATAAATATTTCAAAAGAGAACCTTAAAAATTAAAGTAATTGCCACATATACTGACTGCAAAATCTAGCCTGGAAAAAAATCAAGCAGGAAGACAAAATTAGCATAAACACTATGTTCCATTTCACTAGAGAGCTTTTATTGATTGAGGGAAAAAGGAAAGTGAAACAGAAAAAAAATAACGCAGTTGCCTTAGTTACAACTATTATCCTACATGATTACCTGGCCCTTCTGTCTGCTGCTGCGCTGCACATCTCAAGAGCTATAGCAGAAGCAACAAAGAACACAGTATTTTAATATAATGACAAAAGACTTACTTTCTTAGAATTATGTCTAATTGATTAATTCTATTAAAATTCTAACAGAACCCGGTAGCATACGACTTTTTTTGCTGTAATGTTCCCATTTTAATTAATCTTCCTGCATTCATTGTTGGCAGTGTTTACTGTTTAAGTCCATTATACCTCATATTTATCTAGATCCTAAAAATAACACAAAAGTGACATTCATTACCCTTAAATTGAAATCTAGTAGTGAAGATACAAAAAAAAAACAAGCTACAACACAATATGATATTTGTGAAGAAAGTATGGTAGTTATAGCGAAGGAATAGCTACAATACATGGAGTGCTTCTTTTGTGCCCTCGGCTGTACTATATGCTCTTACATACATCATTTCATTTCTTATTCTCAAGAATCATAGGTATTTGTTATTTCCAATGATGAGGAAAAATGAAACCCGAGAAAGTGTCTTGGTTACTTGTCTCTCGTTGCTGAGACAAAATACCTGATGCCCAATATTAAGGAAGGAAAGGTTTATTTAGTTTACATTTTTTGGAGGTTTCAGTACATACTTGGCTGGCTCCAAGGCAGAGTGGCACATGGCAGAGGGCAGCAGTTCATGGTGGTGGAAGACAGCAAAGCAACCAGAGCAAAAGGGAGGAGCAGCAGCTGGCAAGCAGCCTCTTTCCCTCCCTTACATTGTCTGCAAACTACCCGCCCAGGGCAGGTGTAGCACTCACCCATAATTTGAACATTGGACCATGGATCAATCCTAAACTCTAGAAGCTCCCCCCACGTGTCTATGAGGCTTTGGGGGGACACTAAGACACACACCATAGCAGAAAGGTTATTTTTTCTCAAAGACTCACAGACATGTTAGAGAGCCATGATAAAATGTTAGGTGGATTGAATTTTGCACTTACATGTTTACATTTCCAAAGAAAGACGTCTAAACTAACAAGATGTCTACTGAGCTATGCTATGAAACCAATAATATAAGTGCTTATATGTCATTTAAAAATGAGGTGAATGTTTAAATTAAAAATTATTGCAATAAAAACCCTACTGGCATTAGGGCCCTTCAGCACACTTCCCCTTGCTTCCCACTCATTCATCCCTTCCTTCTCGGCACTTCCTGAAGAAGCTCTGGAAGTCCCCTTTCATGAGGGGCTTTCTTTCCACTACTGTGGCTGCCTTAGTGCTTTGAATTGATTTAAATGAATTACTTTTCATGGCCATTTTGACATTGGGGAAGAACCAGAAGTTACAGGATACCAGGTCTGATGAACAGGTAGAGCGGGGTACACTGTAATATTTGTATTTGACAGACATTACAATAAATGATGGACAAATGTGGTCACAAAATACATTGAATGTTTAAATAAAATAATTTGTTACAGCAAAAGATATGCCACCTGAAAAAACTCAATGTAGCCGTCCTTGCTTCAAATTTATCCCATTGTTCTTGACACCCTATCTTTTACAATAGAAAGAACTTTAAAATATAAACTTTCACTATAGTTTTGATCACCTATATAAAAATGAATTATGTGATGCACTTGGAGAGATAGTGCTATTTCGCTAAGGCTCTAAAGTGAGAACTGGCTGGAAATATGACCTAGAGAGAAAGGCTCAGAGTCAGCATAAATGACTTTCCATTTTTTTACTATTATTGTGTCCTGCATAAAATCATCTATATTTGAATTCACATATATTTGATTCACTTATCTCAATATCTAAACTGTGATCATGAGATTTAGTATGTGTGGAATTGTATATAAATTTTCTCCAAACACCTTATGCCTTATCACCTACATAGAAAACCTCTATTTTTCTTGATTATAATTAAGCCCACTTTGCAAATTGGTAGCTTTCAAGGGAAGCTACTCTATGTTTTAGTTGCTGTATGCCAAATAATTACATTTGAAGTATTCAATCCTGTGTTTTATTTCAAAGGCAAGGTATTAAATATGCCTTTTAAACATTGCAGATAACTTACTTTGACCATTACCATTTCTTGATGGTATCATTGGGTGGATTTGCAACTTGTTTTATTTTTAAAATAACAGTTACATACCTGTTTCTAAATACTGAAGGAAGGTGTAAGAGTGTCTCCCAATTTTTCAAAAAAACTGAGTATCCAGTGACAGCAGAGGGAGCTCACAGTGTATTCTTTTTTAAAAATTTATTTTAACAAATAAAAGAAGGAAAGCATATTAGCAAACAGACATCCATTTACAAAATAGCATAATATGAATACAAGCAATACTGAATTACAGACAAAGTGGTAGGAAATTAATGTATTCTTTTCATTATTACTAAGCAATACTTTTGCTTCTGTTACTCAGTGGCAGGGTAGGAAAACAAAAAGTTTTATTTTAAAGGAAATTTTCAATAGCAAGTCACAGCAGATATAATTTATGAATTATGTTTTATAGTAATAACATAGAACAAAATACATTTAAACTTCATTGTACATGCATTCTTTACATTGAATTTTGAATATTAAAGCTGGACCACTTCAAGTCACAATGCTATCCAAAATTTCTAATATCTTGCTGAAATCTCTCTTCTTAACTTTTACTGACATCAATGCATTGGCTGTTCGCAGCAGCACAAAAGACATCCCATGTACTCAGAAAACAGCCTTCCTCCTCTGTCATCTGCTTCCACCCAGTCTTCTTCATTTCAGCTGGAGACAGTGTCCCACATGCAATTACACAGGTCACATGCTTTAGTCATCCCAGCTTCTTTTCTCTTAAATCTTAGGTTGTTCCTTAGTTATTCTTTTAAAATCCCAATTTCTCAGCATCCCTGTCCTACCACCAATCACCACTTCTCTGGATTACTACAAGAGCACATAAAGACTACCTTGGCTTCTTTGGGCACCCCTATCTCCAGCCTATTAGCACAGTAAGAAAAGTCTTTTAAGAACAAGATCTTTCATGCTCTTTAAACAAAAACACCAGGAAATCTTTCCTTGATTTTCCTCATTTTACTGAAAATAACAGACGTAGCCTTCCCAACAGCCACTTGGGTCTTGTAGTCTATTGCTTCCATCTCAGTTGCCTCACTGGCCATACTGATGCTAGTCTGCCTTCCTAGAGAGAAAGTGGTTGCCGCAGGCTTTTCACTTCTAAGGAGCGCACTCCTAATTTGGTATCTTTGTACTGATACGCTCTTTGTCTGGAAAGTCTGCCTCACAAAGATCTCTAAGATTACTGCCATCAACTCCTTTGTTCTCTAAAGAAATACCACCTTTCAGTGAGGTACTCTCTGAGCAACCCACATAAACCTGCAATCTTTCTCCCGCTTTTCCCCTGTTCTCCCAACTCTTGTCTATTAAGGGATGTACGTACATCATTGAGATCGCATTGTACAGGGATTTTGCCTCCTGCTTGTATTTTCCTTCATAATGAGGGTGAAACCCAAGATTCCACGCATGCCACACTGAGCCATATCTGCAGATCTTCCCATTTCTTTCTATGTGCTATCCCATCAACTATTTTTACATGATGTCTTTAATATACTGTACAGTTTACTTTTTTATTAACATCATAGTCCATACTACAATATAAGTGCCAAAAAGGCAAGGATTTTTTTTTAAATTTCTGATGTGGCTCAGGCTTATGGAACAATCCATTATGCTAGGCACACAGAAAACCTGGCTGAATAAATATACTTGATGGATATTAAACCTGATGTTGATGGTAAATGAGCGACCTTATATTTGTAAGTACTTTGCTACAATTCTTTTTACCTAATCCCTGGAGGTTTTGACTTCAATAGTTCTTAATGAGAATTCTGACTTTTTTGTTTGTATGTACATCTAATATAGTGTAATATCCCTTGGGCAGAAGAGTCCCAAAGTTTTGTAATAACTTTTCCTTGAGAATTGCAATGTTACTTTTTCACTTGAAAGATTTTCTTAAAAACCAATTAGTTTGATTTCACATAACCTTTCTTCCAATTTTCTTAAAAGAGTAATACTACTGTGTTATGTAAATCAGATTAGTCCAGTGGTATTTAGGCTGGTATTTTGGAGTGGTTGGTTTTTGCTGCTGGATCTGAAAAATCATAAATCTTAACTCTCTGATTGGCTTAAGGAATACAGTTACACTAAGATTAGAGTATCATTTTGTCTCTTTTATAAGCTATCATAAAATATGATCAAATTTGAGCATAATTCAAAATAACTGAATAGCTGTCCACCGTCTAAAGAACATTCATTTCCTTTTTGTAACTTCTGCCTGTGAAATTACAACTTTATATGCTTTCTAGAATATGCCATCCATGGTCATACTCAAGAACCTTTGGCAACGCTTTTTTTTTTGTTCTTTAGAATATTTCCTGAAGGTTACCAGACATCTCATGAAACCTAATCTGTCTTTCTGCAGGTCTTTTGATCTCTAATACAGATAAGTATAATACCTGACAAAACCCTTTCTAGCTTTCGTAAGGCAGAGATGTGTACTGTGGGGGAAGGATGTAAATCCTTCCATGTAAATTCCCCCACAATGCTCCGTGCTCTTCCCCTTCACCTGTTGGGCACAGCAGTTCCCGAAGTAATCTTGCAAATCATGTGTTAAAAATTCTATGAAACCATTGCTCTCAGTGCCAGAATATTTGTGCAATGTGACAGCCTGCCTATGAAAACCTGCCCTAGAGGCATACATATGAAAGAAACAAACTTGTTTTACTGCCATCAAAATTCAGGAATGTGGTACTTGTTACAAGATTTTTAGTCTACCCAAGTGCACTACTACTAAGTATCAAATATCAACATCTATTAAGTAGATTTCTTCTTTCTATGCTATTCTCATGTCAGAATTGTAGGTCTCTGTTCCAGTGAAATATCTACATTTGTTCCCCAGAGAAATGACAGCATCCAAAGGTAAATACTTGTCTCATATGTGTTTTCTTGTTACTATTTCACTCAAGGGAGAAGGAGCAAAACTTTTCAGTCATGTAGTTTTAGTTAGAGTATCTAGAATACTGCATGCCCTGAATATTTATTGTTTTATTAAGTTAATAAATAATTCAATGAATCAATGGCCTAAAATAATGCCTATATCGTTCAGCTCAGCAGCACTACCTTTGTTAAAATATTTGCTGCCCACTCTTTAAAACATCCAAACGCCCCTCCTGTGTTTCTTTTCCCTTCCCTCCACCCTCTTTGTCTAGGCACACAGCATCCCCATCAACAATGAAACAGAAGCCCGCCCCTGATGGACATCTGAATGAAAACAAGGCCCATTTGGAATCTAGATGTTTACACTACACATTACGTGGGACTTGCAAGAGTTCATCTTGCCAAATACATTTCACATTTTCAGAAAATTCATCATTTCATTGAACATAACGTAATGGAGTAGGATATAAACTCTAACAAAATTTGCCAATATTCTCCTTTAGATATACAGGAGAGATGTCTTAAATTTTTATTGGTGGATCAGACCAGTTACTGCAGTAGGGATACAGCCTTTAAGAGATCAATTGTTATTGTATACAAGGAAACCTTAATAAAATTCCATTGCTCATTCGCTGGCAGGGGTTAATTAGTTAAATCCACAATGTTATTTTGTAATTTTCAAGCACTTCATGCAATTCAAGTGCACACAACGAAAAGCAATTTTGTGGTAATGGATACTTGACAAAGAAAAAAAGCTAAGTCAAATTTGGTAGTGCCTACCTCTTTCTTCTAAAAATATAATTTTGGCTCAAAGCATAGTCTTCTGCCTATTAAATTATCCTACCTAGGAAACAAAGTATCAGAAGAGCAAGAAAGAAAAATGATACTTTATAAACTAGAAATTAAACACAATGTACAATAAATTAGATACTTCTAGAATAAATATCAGAAAGTAAATCTCAGGAAGATGGTGCATTAAAAAGGCATAGAACCCTAGAGTAAGGGGATACCATAGTTTGGAACTGAAATATCTGCTAATGGCCCATATATAAAGCCTCAGTCCCCAACATGTCACACTGTTGTAAGGTGGTAGATCCTTTAAGGTGGGGATAATTTGGAAGAAGTAAGTCATTGGAGGTGTGCCCTTGAAGCTGGTATTTAGACTCAAGATACTTTTCTGCTTTCCAGAAAATAGGAGGAGTACAGGCCTATTTTCTTTTGTGTTGACAGTAGGCTATACTGAGGTGCCACGGGCCCAAAGCAATAGGAGGAAGTGACCACAGACAGAACCCCCTGAAATTGTGAGACAAATCTTACATGCTGATTATCTCAGGAGTTTTGACACAGTGACTGAAAGATGACTTATATGGAAGTAAGTGAAGACAGTATTTGATTATTTTTTCTAATTCCTTAAAATTAAATTTTTCAATAAAACCTGTAGTACTTCTTTGGAATAATTGTGCAATATATTTCAAGATTTTGGTTTTAAAAACTGAGTCTGCTATTTAGAGTTCCAATGATCTAGATCATTGTAGACCAAGAAATAACACAATTCAGCAATTACATACTTTTTTTTATTAGAAATTACTTCCTTCTTTCCAAAAGTCTGCTTTTCGTGTGGTTTTGTGCGTGTTCCACTAGAATGTATCAGCCAAACAAAAGCACAGTTTCGCTTTGCTTATTCTGAAAGGCAATATTTATAGGTGCATTTTTCTTCGGTGGCATGTTTTTCATGAAATTTACATTTCAAAGAATTGCTTTGTAAATTTGTACAAGCATTGTTGGTATCTGCGTAATAGTCAATTCCAGTGAAAACAATAAATATAAAGAAAAGAATAAAATTTACTTTATCTGTATGGTGAAGCAGACTCCTCAGCCTCTTTCACATTAGAACAAGGACACAATTTGAGTAATCCAAATCCATTTCTCCTTATTCAAATTATTCAATATACTGTGTGTTGTAATTCCACAATAAAATAATTTCCACTAGTGGAAATTAGCAAGTTTCAACATGACCTCATGCCACTGCTGCATCAAAATAATAAATATTTGATACTGTTAGTCCATTTATCTGCCTTGATTATTACCTAACCAAGGCCTACAGCTGATATCTTCTTTCATTATGTATTGTTTTCTCATGTCTATTTTCTTCTTAATAAATCAGTAGTTTTAGATAATCCAAAAATTTGAAACTGGTATTTAAAATTACTAGATATAATCTCAAAAGGAATTTCTGTTTTTATGGATAAATAAAAACAAATTTGTCTATATTTTTGTGTTTATATACATTTACAAATTTTTAACATGTATATTGCATTTGTCTATAACATATGTAATATATATAGCCAGTTCCTGAAGATGTACATTCAGCTGTTAATCCCATATACCATCATTAAATGTCAAGTTAAATATTTTTTCCTTAATACATAATATTGATAACATAAAATTTTGAAAAGAATATAACCTACAACAATTATCTCATCCAGTCATTAAAAAGGATATCTCTAGTTAAAAATTGTTTTTATAGTTTTTAATCTATGAGGCTGCCTTCTCATACTTGAATCAGTGTGGTTTCTGAGAGTTATGAAGTTGGTTCACATGACTGGGCTATTGGATCAACTGTTATAACTCACTAGCACTTTGATATTCTGGGTGTTTACCTTAAATAAGTTGAGTCACATTTTAAGAAATACTGTACACTAGTCCTTATTACAATTCATTGTGGGAACTTTATCAAATGAATCTTTAATTATGTTACATAGAATATTTTCTGTATGTCCTTTATTTTTTAATTTTTTAAATTAAGTTTATTGGTGCAGTTTAGATATACATAGTGATCACATTCATCACAGGGAATTTATACCTGTACATGATACATCTGGGTTCTGTTTATTTCCCATCCCCTTCCTTCCACTTCTCTTCCCCTCCTTATTTCCAAAGCTTTGTTCCCATTTTATCCTCCATTTCTCATTCACCCAGTTGCTCTTTCCTTTTAAACAATTTCTTCCTATTTCATAGTATCTATTATCTATCTTAGTTTTTATTTACACTTTCAGCTTTTCACACCAGAAAGACAATGTGATGTTTATACATGTGTGTCTGAATTATTTCACTTAAGAATATGGTCTCAAGGTGCATTTATTCAGCTATAAATGATTCTAGTTTATCATTCTTATTTATTTATTTATTTATTTGGTACTGGAAATCAAACTTAGGGCCTCATGCTTGCCAGGCATTCACCATGCAACTGAACTACATCCCCAGCCCTAGTCTGTCATTCTTTATGGTTAAGTGGTAAGTACACCACTGTATAAAAACCAACAACAATTTTCTCATAAGTGGCAAATGATGAAAACATGTAAGCAGAAATGAAGTAATTTTATAATTAAAACCATTAGTTTATAATTAGACTGGACTTGAGGGAGAAATCTTCAGGCTCAAATGGGTACTTTGGGGAATTTTACCAATGACAAACATTTTTATTCTATTTATCAATCTGAGTGACAGAGTCATATTTCCCACAATAATGCATTTGTAAATGCATTTTCTATTTATATGAAACCTTATTGTATTTTTGGTTTTATTTTTCTGTCTTATGTCATTTTTTTTTAATTTCCTAAAATTGGTTTCTGGGATAAATCTAATATTAAGTAAAAATTTTTATATTAATTTTTTTGGAAAGTGTAAAACTTTCCACACTAGTTTTTCCAAGAAGTAGGAATTGACTTTGTGGCTTGTGAAATGTGGCAATTCTGAGAAAGTCTCTCCATTACATTAAATAACTATCCAAAAAGTTAAGCAATTAGGCCCAAACATTCACTCCTCATTGTCAAAGGCAGCGTCTCCTACATTTTTGACAAGAAAGATTGACTTATGTAAGATAATTTTTAAAGGTGGGTAAAGAAAAGTTCTCAGGATGATACAAGCAAATTATATTTGTTGTGCACTTTCCTGCTGTTATTATGACTATCGTTTATAATTAGATGATTATGCAGCTTACCACAATGCAGAGTCGGTGGGAACCCTGAACTGGTTTTCCTGCAACTAGATGTCCCCACCTGGAGTGACAGAAGACAATGACACAAGAAGTCGGCTGCTTAGGCTCTGTCTAACCATAACTTCATTCTGGTTGCTGTCACTGCACTGTTACTTCACAAAGACAGAATATCGGAAAATAGAAGCAGGCTTATCAGGGTTTTTGTGGCAGTCTTAGGATACTCTACCTTGACTTAGACTAAAATATGTGGAAATTTGAAGTTGTCTCAAATGTACTTTTAAGGTCATGGTCATTTGTCATCTCGAGCACTTTACCCTCTTCCAGTGCAGAAAAAGCTGATTCACCTGGTTTATCTCAAATGGGTCACAGATCCATTCCTTCCACAGTATATTTTGAGGACACTTCATGGTGGGAAAGTAATGCTTAAACTTTTAAGGGAGTTGAAGTAAGTGATCATGCACAAGCTGAAAGAAAAAAATGCTGTAGC
Source organism: Dinomys branickii (assembly GCA_004027595.1). Taxonomy (NCBI): domain Eukaryota; kingdom Metazoa; phylum Chordata; class Mammalia; order Rodentia; family Dinomyidae; genus Dinomys; species Dinomys branickii. The sequence goes on from PVLD010006243.1 coordinate 82,153, forward strand.
TCAGGCTCTTTCAAAATCTCTGTTAATGTCTGAATCATGGGAAAAGTCCCAGTGTTCCCTTTCCACAATTCCATTTAGCTTTGAATGCAGCCACTTTATCCACAGAATTGAACACATACATGGCATTCTCCTTTGAAGTGATAGAGAAGGAAAGTTCATCAGGTTGAATATATCACACAAGAAACCACATTTTGTAACTCTCGCTGTGTCACTGACATATACTGACAGTAGTGATAGTTTTAGTAAAAGAAATCTATGGAGCAGCTCTTATAAATAAAAAATTCTGGCCAGTGCTCTACCTCCAGAAAACCATTTCACTCCGTGTCTAAGGCAGTACTTGTCTGCTTTATAGTGACTTCTCCAAAGAGGCACAGGCATGAGTTAAGGGTATATACTTCAATGGGGCTGACAGTTTTAATCTAACTCTACAACACATTGTTAATACCATAGACATTTCAGCTAGCTAAGTATTTCTCTCTCGATAAGGCAGTGTGCTGACTCATATTCAAAAGCAAACTGTTTTACCCAAGTAATGAACCAGGGTGCTGGCCACCTAAGCAGCTATTCCATCAGTGCATATATGAACATAAAATAACCAATTTAGTTTTCCTGATATGTATTAAATAGTCCAAACACTTGAATTGTCCTGTAGCTGTGGTGTTTATGAGAAGCAAAAGTGCACGTAGTATCCTCATGCACATTCTCCGAAAAATACAGTATATTTTTCTTGTAATTGTTCATGGTTAATATTTTCCCTGCTGGGATATGAAATTTTAAATGTTTGGAAATGCCATGGAAATTCTAAATGTTTGTTTGTCTAGGTTTGAGCCCCTGTATTTTTCATAAGCACACTGTGAAAAATTTTATATATTAATTTATCTACAACTTCAGAGTATTTTTCCATTGTAATATTGGTTTTAAATTTTTATTAATTTTTTCTTCTTTCTGTGTTGTATATGAGGTTTCTCTAGATGTGACCCTCTATCTGTGAAAGTTGCCATCTCGGCATATTTCTTTGGTGTTTTTCCAATTCCTTTGCTGATTTGGAAAGTTTCCCTGTGTTCTTATACACAGTATAAATTTTTCTAAGCCATCTTTTTACATTTTTCAAAGATAGAAATGAAATTGGAGTATGTATTGGGCCACAAAACAATATTACAAGGAAAAACCACGGAGAGTGCATTACCACGTGTTGACAAATGCAGAAATGTAGCATTTCTTTCTTCTATGTAAACAACTACCAAGGCAGAGACAAGCGCTGGAACCTGAAGCCTGCACTGTCTGCCTTACTTTTCTTATCCCTAAAAATACAAAATGAGACTTAAGTCCTTTTTAGAATTTGAGGGATGTTTCAGCTACGTTGCTCACTGCTAAAACTAACACTCAACACCCAGGACTTAAAGGAGGCTTCGTTTGCAATCGGTAGTTCTCTGGCGCCAAGGCATGATGACATGGCAGAGAGGTATAGTAGAGGAAAATCTCTTTTTCTTGAGTTTGCTTTGTTTTATATTTATGAATCTACTAAATATTCATCAGGAGCCTATTTTTCTGCTACGAGGAAGCAGTCTATGTGGCTCTTGGCATAACTTTCCCTTCTGGTACCAAATTTATTATTTCCATGGTGGCTCTGTTTGGGGTCGTCACAAGCAAAACTGACAGGGCACCATTATCACTTCGTTAATTTTTTTCTCTTTGATGCACAAATGGATATGTGCTTGGGGTATGTCCTTTGTGATCATTTCTAAATCTGATGTAAAATACAACAAAAATGACACCATCAGATGTATTTGATGTTTCATGCAGGTGAATTATGTCATTTCCTGATATTAATGCAAATATTTTCCTATTTTATGTTAATTTGTGTTTTCAAAAACTTCAGAAAAATTTATTCAGACAACTCAGAGAGCTCTCTTACTCACATCAAACAAAACATTTGCTGGCATGGTTACAGAGTTCTCTGGCCTTGTTGTGTGGTTGGTTTTTACTAAACTGCTGCACATAAATTTCTAAGGACCCTCTCCTACGGCAGCCCCAGCACTTCCTCTTCCCCTTAACTCTCATCCTGTGCTGACCTTATTCAATTTGATATCATACTCTTTCTGTGGCCAAAACACTCTATCACGTTTGCCCAGGAATCAAAGCACATTCTTTTTAAATTAAAGGTTTTTGGGAAAATGTAACATGAATTTATATTGCTTCCTTAATATTTTTCATGGAACTTTGTTTGAGAATATGGTAGAAATGAAACAGAAAATCTACTTTTCCCCCAATTTTACTTGATGACTTGTCAATAATTTTATAGATTCGGAAGGATACCTAAATCATCCTTTTAATCTTTTAGATTCAGACCCAATGGAGAATAGATGGGAGGTCCTGTTGGGACATTCTCAGGTGTGTTTGTTTTATTATTAGCCAAATTAGATTAGTGGAGTGGTCTTGACTCAAGGAATTTTTCTGATGCTATCTTCACATTGAATACATGACACAGACAAGAAAGCCGGATAGCTTCAGGGACTTTTCAGGTGAATGAATTGGGGAAGCTCTATGCTTATGATGTGGGAACTTCACTGGGGAAAATGTGTAATAGAACTCCTCAGAAAATAGAACTGCCAAAGAAGCAGAGAGAAAAGTCCACATTTGCATCAAACCTATGACTGTCAGATTCTGACTAAGAATAGTTACTCTTCTTTCCACCAGGTACCCTAGAAGTATTCTCTCAACAGGGGTTGGAGATACAAGTAGAAGGATCATTAGCACTTTACCTACTATTCAATTTGCCAGATCACCTTTTTACATACTTGGTATTGTGTGTACTTCATCTTAAGGTAGTCTCAGAAACACCATTAGAACATTTATCAGTGGCAAAGAAGCAAGGGGGAGATCTTGGCTACAGGTTTATGGGATGGTGTTATGGTCTATACATTGTGTCAACTTGAGGAGTCTAGAGGTTTGGCTGAGTGATTCAGCAGAAATCCATGGTGCTTACTTTGTATACATTCTGAGCTTGTGGAAGAAGAGGGCATGGAGACTGTGTGAGAGCTACACACCCCCTGGGTGGGGGTAGGCTGTTTACAAGGTAAGGGAGAAAAAGAGGCTGCTTGCAGCCATTCCTCCCTTTTGCTCTGGTTGTTTTTGCTGTGCTCTGCTGCCATGAACATTTGCCCTCTGCCGTGTGCCACTCTGCCTCAGAACCAGCCAAGTATGGACTGAAACCTGCACAAACTGTAAGATAAATAGACGTTTCCTTCCTTAATTTTTGGTGTTGGGTATTTTGTCACAACAACAAAAGAAAAGTTACCAAGACAGATGGCAAATTCATCATGTTATTTATTACCTAAAGTCAAATCAACTCAACAAATTTATTTGCAAATGGTTTAATACTCACACAATAATGGGATATCCTCTGTTTTTTCTCACTGTACTCAGTCCTCAATGCACTGGCTCTATCTCAGAGATTGCCTCTTCCAAACAATTATGCAAGCTTCCATTTTAGAAAAATATGTGCTATGATGTATCTCATATGGAGAAAAGGTCAGATGGGGTGCTTTACTGATTACAATGGTGTCTTCCTTTTGAAGTTTTTGTTCTATTTTGACTAGAAGCAATGATTCTATCTATGTCAAAATTTTGTTTATAACACTGTGTGAGTATTAAGCCATTTGCAAATAAATTTGTTGAGTTGATTTGAATTTAGGTAATAAAGAACATGATGGAGATGATTTAAATTTAGGAGTTACAATAACACATGCCACTAGTTTGATGTATATACTTTAGTTTTATAAACTTCTGCACAAATTTATAGAAAACATCTCCAATGTATAAACACTTTCTATTCAGACTTATATGTCCACTTTGCCAAGATTACTTCATTTTAAGCTATCTACTTTCAAATTGCTAATTCCAAAGTTACTAGGATTAAATGACCAAAACCAAGTAAAATATCAAGTTAGGAAGAATATCCATTTTACAAAAGAAATTGGCACCTACAAAATTAATAAATTATAATGAAATCTATAAGTGCTCACCATGTTTTTGTGATTCATACTTCTTATAGATGCATGCCATTTAAACATAAACAAAAGATATCACTGAATATTCACAGCTAAAGAAATACTATTTGTTCACTGTCAAAATTGACAAGTACATATTTGCTTTTAAATTTTTAACAACTTTGATGGCCCTATTAATGCACATTCAACATGTTTTAATTTCACTCAACAGATTGTCTCTTTAATCTTTTCCTGTTTCCTCTACACTCACTGATATTGCAGAACTGTATTATGGTTTTCTCTGGGAATAGTTTAATGATAAAATACTGGGCTGTAAATGCAAACTGCTCCTCCTTTCTTAATTAAAGTTTGTAGTTTAGCCAACATGCTGTGCACTTAGTTGTTTGCAGGGAAAAGGGCATTACAGATATCTCACTATAATGTTAGTCCATCAGTATCATGTAAATAGTGAACTGAAATAATTACAGTGATCTAGTAGTAAAATAACTAAATGGTCAGACTTACAGTTGCTAGGTTGCTATAAAATTCACGCCTCATTGTAGCATTGAGGTCACATTTAAATCTGTTTAGATCCTTATCAGAATATGTGAAATGTAAAACATTTTGCAAATGCAGTGTTAAAATCTTATTTTTTCTAATGTATTTACTCATCACTGTACTCCCTCCAAGGATCACAGTAAATGGAACATACTAGTGTTGAAGCACTTTGCCTTTACCGATGCCATTGGGTGTTCTAAGAGTCATGCTCCAGCCTGGAAGCCTGTTCCTCCCCCTTTATCTAGGGAAATAATTAAATGCACTTTATTGAAGTCTGCACCCCAAATGCTTGTTAAAATTTTGATAGTGTTCATTGTTTAGCCATTTCCACACTTTATGTCAAGTGTGCTTTTTTATTTTATAAATATGTAAGTTGATGAGTTCCGTGTGCACAATGATCCAAAATTGATAGTAAGCTGCTATCTCAATGTCAAAACACATCAGCAAGTATCAAAAATGGGGAAACACATTTAGATCATCTATCTCCCAGGAGAATTTGAATGCGAACATTGAAAATGAATTCAAGAACCTAAGAAATTAAAGATAACTTTGACTGGAAAAAAAATCTCTGCAAAATACTTTGCCAGTGCACATACTCAGGACTACTGCTATTCCTTAAGTCTTCTTTGCTGAGTTAGAAAAAGGCGGCCCTCTCGGGGAAGATGAATTATTAAAGGCATAGATGTTTTGAGAGTTAATGCATCCTTGTTCAAAGGTACTTGTTGAAAGAGAGGCCTGTTGGTTTTCAGTGTAACACACTCCTTTGGCTTAATCCTGCACAGCCTATGATTCAGCTGCACACACCTGGCCTGCATATATTTTTCCCAAATTCACTTTCTTCAACAAGAAGTGAGAAAAAAGATTAGTGAAATACAAAAGCGTGCCCTAGGTGAATGTTCTCATCATAGCATGTTTGCTATTTGCTCACCTTCTGCTAGCTTTAACTCTTAATGCAGGTACATCTTCTCAGCCCGTGCCTTTGAACTAGCGGGCAACAGCATACGCAGGTGATAAGATACATAGTGGTTAGTAGATTTTACAGCTAGCTTTACAATTATGCATTTGTATTTTTATAAATTGTTACTGAAAGATTTTGCATAATCTCACTGATCATACATTAACAAAGTTAAACATTGTTAAATTTTTCAGTAGTCCCCCAAATTTTTCTCTACTGTGAATTCACATTTCAAATATAACTTTTCCTTTAAACCAGCCAAATTAATAGCAAGCCAAACATATATTCCATCAGCTAAATATCTTAAGATATTTTGATATTTCTTCTAGAATTTTCTCTTTAGAGGGTCTTTTGTCATGCCAGTGTCTCTGAGTTTGCTTAAATGAAGTAGTAGACAGATCTTACTGGAATTCCCAAGCTTTAAACCATCTACCAAGATTCATTTTAATGTTTGTCATTATGTTATTAAAATATACCACCACTATAAATGTGTGTCAAATACCATAGCTAAATTAGATTACTGTGATTACTGAATGATTTACAAATACTAAGATGTTAGAACTATGTTTGATGCTAAATAGTAAGCATTCAGGAAAAATTGTCATTATTAATCTCTTTGTAGCCATAAAAAAAATCTAAAGCTCATAAAACTCACATAGATTTTTGTTGATCTAATAAAAGTTTTTAATAAAGTTTAAAAGGTATATATAGTCAGACAGGTCTTATACTCTTTATAATTTCTTGTAGAAATTTAAGTGGCAAAGTAAAGGAGTAGTTCCTATCTATATATTTAGTTCATAATAAGCAATATAGGTGAATTAAACACTTACATGGTGTAATTCAGTAAAAGAAGGTAAAAGTAAATGCAAAAGATGAAAAGTAGGCATCTGGAAGAAGAAAAGTATTATGCTGTTATTATTTGATTCCTTTGAAATTATCAGCTTTGTGTACTGACTTCTCAGGGCCCACACTCCTTCCATGTTAAGAGGAGGGGCTGTTGGGACTGGAGTAAATATAATGAAGGTGTAAGTTTCTACAGGTGGGAGATAACTTATTCTAAGGAGATACCTATTTTAGTCTTAGGTAATAATTTGTTGAATTTAGAGATTTAGGCAAGACTAAATATTTCCTGTGACTGGAAATCAGAGTACTGCAGCATTTGCACAATGGTAAATCCTTTCTGCTTCACCTGAGTGTTAAGTGTAGGATATCAGGAGTTAACCTTACTTGGTCAGATATGGACTATTTAAATCTTGCACCTTGGTGAAAGGCTGAATTTCAACATTGCTATCGGTTATTTAATGCCTAATGTTAATAGATAGCCCATGGAGTCTTTAGAGTTTTTAGCTATGGAAATAATGTTCTAAAAGAACATGTTTTTAATCAGGAGAACAGGTCCTACCATCCGCTAGCCTCATATTTCCACTCCGCATTATTTTGCACTTTCAAACTTACGTGACATTGAGCTAGTTTCACTCCCCAGAGAAAACCTGTAGTACCTGACCAGTGCTAGTGCTGCTCCGCTGGAGGTCAGGAGTTTAAAACAGCCTCAAAGTCTCCTGCTTTGTTACTCTTATCACATCTAAGTGTGCTTCTGGTCTATGAAGGGACGTTGAGAAAGAATGACTGGGAAGTGTTTGCTCAACGACTCCAATTAACAACATATCAGTTATGGAATTTCCTAAGTGTATTGATCGTTTCTCATTCTTGTTCAGATTTGCTTCGCTACAGTTTGAGTACAGCATACAAAGGACCCTTCAATGGGGCATGACACATGATAGTTTAAAAATATTAATGTAACTAAAGGCAGAAAGTTGGGACCATAGACTGGGCTCTTTATTTGGAGAGAACATCTTTTTGTGTTTAGTGTTTATGTCCATATTCTTTTTCTATAGCCATAGCCACTCTTGTAATCTACTACCATATTAATAAACAAAGACACTAACATACTACCAGATCCTCTTCTAAGAACTTTACATGCATCAATACACTTAAATCTCTCACTTATATTATGAAGTAGATGTCTGGTGTCTGCCTGTTGAATCAGATAAAGAACCTCAAGTACAGGGCGGATGTTGATCTGCCCCAAGTCACATAACTGGTGAGCACTGAGGCAGGATGGAGCACAGGACAGGAGCTTCATGGCTGTGTGACGGGTGCAGCTACAAGGCCTGGCTCCCCTCAGACCCCGCCTTGCTGTCTCCAGCCACACCCAGTGACACTGTGTCAAATCTTGCCCTTTGTGTGAAAAATTTGCCAAAAGGTGTGAAATCATTTGGCCCCACTCACACCTTTCACTCTGCCCAATTACCCACATCACGGACCTAGAAAAGTTCTTACAGCATAAAGAAGGCTAACAGAGCCACACCAAGGACTTGGAAAACTGTTTTCTACTCTTAACAACATACTTACATATATTATAAGTTAGATCTTGTGTTAAACTTTCCTACATGGAAGTTCAGAGACATGTGGATAACCAACAGGCAAAGAGCTAGAATTGAAAACGCAGGATATGGCTGCAGGTGGTAATAGTTCCTCTACATCTGAGGCTGCAAAATCTGACGCACCAAGGGAGTGGAGGGAGCTAAAGTCCTGAGTGACTGTGCCTGGATCTCACAGCCATCTGCCCAGGGGTCCCAAGGCATTGCATACCTGTAAAGAGAGAGAAGATGAGACGGCAGGACAGTACGGGGCACTCCAGGAGGCTGACAGGACAAAGAGGGGCAACTTCAGAGGAATGAGTCTCCATAACTCTGGCACTGTGATTACTTTGCTTTATTCCAAATCACGCATATGCAGGAAACTAGGAGGGCTTGTAATTTCAAAAAGTTCATTGGGTGAATAGTGGTGGGACACATGAAGACATATTTGGTAGAAATTTTTTTTTCAAATCTTTAGACTCTCAGGTGGGGCCCAGAGTGTTGTACAAATTCAGAAACATCGATGAGCTTGAACAGAGCTGTACTTACGAAGTTTCCTCTGACACTGATGGTGGGAGAACAAGATCTCCTGGAAATTAACACAAGCCTTTTACTCAATACTTAATGTTAGGGAAAATGATAAATTTGAGTGGGCTACCACTTTGGCAGTATAAAAGGAAAGGGTCTCATAAGTGTAATTTCTTAAACCATGAATTATTCTCTAGCATATAAGGGACTTGATCATGTTCCTGTAGGCAGCCTCTGGGATGGATTTTTAATTGAAATGCTCCCAGGATCTGCAGGTTTAAATTAGGGGCTAAATCTGCTGCTAATGTAACAAATTATTTTGAATGTACTAGGTTAAAACCATATAATGTTATGTCTTAAATTTCTTGCAATCAGAAGTCCGAAGTGTCTCACATGGCTGTGTTGCCTCTGGAAATTCTGAGACCTCATGCCCTTGCCTTTTTCAGCTTCAAGAGGCTGCGTGCATCTATCAAAGTCCTTTCCTGCTGTTTTTGAAGAAAACAACCATGTTTGAGTCTTTGTCACACTGACTTATCATAACCTTTGCTTCTTATCGTATCTTCTCTGGTCCTTATCTTCCTGCCTTGCTTCTGCAAATACCATTATTAACTCACTGGGTCCACTGGGATACTGCAGGACAATCATTCCATCTCAATATGCTTAGGCTGACCCTACCTACAAAGTCTCTTCACTACATAAAGTAACATATTCATAAGCTCTGGAGGTTAGAATACGGAAAATCTTTGAAGGGATGGGCATTATTCTACCAATCCCGAAAGGGCATAATAAGGGAAGGGGCTGTAGTTTTCAAGGAATATTTTCTAAAAGTTCTGTTTTCTCTAGCGGCCTGAACTAAAAATTAGCCTGTTGCTCTGGGGTCACAGGGAGATGTTTGCTTCTTATTAGAAGCCAGAGTACAGTCCAAAGACAAAGAAGCTACCACTTACTTCATCACTGCCCTGAGAAGAGTCAGCTTTAATTGGGGGAATCTGGAAGTGAGCTGAGTGCTACTCGTATTTTGGGGACATGCCAATTAGTCAGTGTAGGAAAGAATTAGGGCTCCAAATGCCAGGAGGTGGTAATTTCCTCCTTGCCCTGCTTTGGGTAATTTACAATTGTCACAGGATAATTTACCAAGCTGCTGATTGCCGTCGATCTCCACAGGAAGCCCCAGTAGGATGAGAAGCTAATTTCACCCTTCTCTCTTTCAAAAAGTTTTAGGGTTTGGGTTTCAAAGATTGTGGTTGAATTCTATGATTTTTATTATAAAAGATTACTAAGCATTTGTTAAAACTCCTGATCTAAGTTCTCAAATCTGAGGAAACATAGTTGAGTATTTTGGAGAGGAAAGAGATGAAGCCTGATGTGTGATATTTCTGAATTGATAGATTGTTTTCCAGAATAAACAGTGCAAGATTTTGAGAAAAAGAACATTTAGATGATTCCCACCAGAATCAGGAATTGTAGAATTCGGAAGTGCTCAGCTGATGTGTTTGTGGAAGCTTCTAAACATCAATTACGTTGGTATCTCCTCATCTGTAGCCATAGCTGAGGGAGGAGACTTGGGCTGTAATAAATAATTCGATGCAAAGACTGGAAAAATACAATCAACTGAATTAAACAATGAATACAAATGCATTGATGGAAGTACTTAACCATTCTGAGATGGTAGAAGGCATGATAATGGTACTGTCACAGGAGACAGGAGGGGAGAAATAGGAAGAACGCTTTCCTTCTCTTCAGCCTTTTCAGGATATGGTAGGGTTTGCACTCATACACTGGATGATTGTTGCTACAGGTGATTCATGAAATTCTGGGAACCAACTTCTTTTCAAGATGCGCTTTTCTATTTTTTTCTTAGAAAACACAAGCCAATCTCCGCCTTCTCTCATGTCATTAGAGGCTGATCCTAATTTCACCTTTCTCTTGCCACATGCTACTGCAGCCCAGTTATTCCCCACACCCAACCTCCTGAAGACTTTTGAAACCATTTGCTTAACATTTTTACTCATGAATTTTAGATGAATATATACATTGGTACATGTGAATAGTGATTTGTTAAACAGTATTAAAATATAAAATACACTGTTTAATTTTTAAAGTATAATAGTACACATAAGAAAAATATTCATACCACAATGTCTTCTGTGACATTACTCACAATAGCACAATGCCAATATTAACTGAATATCTCTTGGCACATTTATACTAGAATGTTATAGTTATTAAGCATCATACTATCTAGCTTTTAGTGATATTATATTTAATAAATAGCAGACTATAGATCAAATTCATGATGTTATTTTATTTTCTCTGAATACATCAACAGGCAGAAAAAGAGTCTATATGGATTTATAAAATAGGTGATAATTATATCTGTGAAATAGGTAAATTTTAGTGTGGAAAAGCAATTAAGTCACAGCTGAGATAGGAGGATCATAAGTTTCATGTCACCCTGGGCAATTTAATAAGACACTGTCTCAAAAATTAATTCAGACTTCAAATAAATTTTATTTACTTAAAAAATAGATTGACTTCAGTGTAACCTTATTGACATTTCATGAGAGATAAATGGCTACAGAGTTTAGGGTATAACCATTATGATTCAGTCACAATATTCCCAAGGTAGAAATTGTGATGTTAATCATAAAACATCATATCTTATTGAAAGGCTCACCTGTCTGAAAATGTATGGAGATGACGAGGTGTGTGTGTGTGTGTGTGTGTGTGAGAGAGAGAGAGAGAGAGAGAGAGAGAGAGAGAGAGAGAGATGAAGAAATCTCTTCTTTTACTACAAATGATCTTCTATCTGCTGTTTCTTCCACTGTGTCTACTTTGCGTCTGATTTTCTTCCAAGTCCCTTTGTGGAGCCGATTTTAAAATGACAGCTGCAGCTGTTCCCAGTGAGGTATTAGACACGCTCCCTGCACTGCCAGCATTGCCATCTGCTGCCCCGATAGCTGTCACTGCAATCACCTGGCCCTGACACCAGCTAACATCACTCCCATCATCCACGCTGGGAAATTCCTAGGATCACAAAGGTGTTGATTTCCTTCTGGAGTTCTTAGTGCTACCATTATGTTATGCTCCAGCAATAAGTAAGGAAAATACTTTCTCTTTTTTATGTTACATTCTTCTAGAATAGGTGCTAAAGTTTAACATTTTATAGTCAGTCACATACACTCCTTTTTCTTTGTAATTCAAACATGTCTCCATGTGAAGGCAAAACAATAAAAAGCTGCCCAACAAAAAGTACATTCAGACAGATTATTCTTTTCCATAGGATAGCCCATCCCCCAGGAGTCTCTTTGACCAAAACAAATGATACTGACAGCAAAACGAAGCATCCACTAATGTTTATGGCAGGATTATTAAGTGTCAGGCATTGCTGCAAATATTCAGAAAAGGGTCATCTTGGTTACTTTTCTGTTGTTGCTGAGAGAAAATACCCAACACACAAAAATAAGGAAGGAAAGGTTTATTTAGCTCACAGCTTGTGGACGTTTCAGTCCATAATCAGCTGGCTCCGAGGCATGGAGGCGTGGCTGAAGGACAGCAGTTCATGGTGGCAGAAAACCCCAAAAGCAACAAGAGAAAAAGTGGAGAGAAAGCCTCTCTTCCTCCCTTGTATGCAGGCTGCGCTCCCTAAGGTGAATATAGAATTCACACCATCTCTGTATCCTTCTCTTGCACAGGATGAAGTTATTTGCAAAGTGAGGACACTGGCCTCCTGCTGAATTGCTCAAACTTCTAAACTTCTCAAGTTGACACAATGTATCAACCATGGCAAGGGCTGTTAGAAAATACGGTGTGTTGAAGTTTTTAAAAAGTATTATAAAAAAGACAAGTCACTGTTTATCATCTTAGCAGTACTCACTCTTACCTCAAACACAATTATCCCATCATTCTTACCGTTTTCTGAAAGATTTTTTCATGACTGTCTTTAGGGGTTGGGATCAAGTACACAAGTAGTACTGCTGCCATGTGCCACCTAAAGGAAAGACAGGAGTCTGAAACATCACCATGTGTGCTCACCTACTTTACTCATCAAATCTGGCACTGTGCAACTTTTGTCTCAAATTTAAAATCAAAATGAGGCTGGAAAGTAAACATTTTGAATCTTTTCAAGGTATCAAGGCAACCATGAGTGCAGCAGAAGATATCCACAAGACAGCACTTCCAGAACTTCTTCAGAAATCCGCAAGGATGAAGAGATAAGTGTGCTTGTAGAGAAGGGAAATATTTTGAGGGGGAAATGCTTCTTTTACGGTAATAATTGTTGAGAATTTCAACATTCATTGCATTTTCTACTACACTCATACATGGTTGCTCATGATTTTCCTCCTGTTTTTAGAATGTTTGGCCTACATAATACATAAATTCATAGTGGAAAATTGGTGTCTATACATATTACATCTTGATCCATGTTCATTCATCAGTCCTCATGACACCAGGAGAATTTTAGAAGATATCCTTTTCATTATGATAAAAATGTGTAGTGTGTTTCATCCCCTCTACAGAGCTACTTCAGTATATAAATTATTACTATTTCTAATCCTCTCTTCAAAACCCTTAGGCTCAAATGGAACAAGTAAATGAGAATAAGTAAAGATATCAATTATCTCATCCATCAGAGGTTGGCAGTGAGAACTGTAGTATTTTCAATGGAAAGCACTCTTCTGATATTGAATGTACATCTTGAGGTATGTGCAGTGTGCAATAACACTAATGCCAAATACAGAAGACCAAACACCCACAGTCAGAGTGAAGTGCAAATTGAAGTAGGACCTGCTTGTGAAAGGTGGATTGTCAAGTTTTCTCTTGTGATAGGTGAAGACAGCCTCATGCCTTTAGCTACTCATACCAGTTTTTCTTTCCTACATCCAATTCATTATCTAAATCCTAAGGTAGAACCAGTGTTACACACCTAGTACTTTATTAATTTCCAAGCTTCCCCAAGTGTCCAAGGGCACTTGAGTTGGTCCTATCCCCCAAAGATCTTTATTTTTCCTATGGAAAAAATAATCTAATTTTTTCAATTAATTTCAGTTTAATTTTGGCCTTCAGTGACTCAACAACCACTAAGAACTCAAACGTCCCACACAATTCTTAGATTTTACTTTAGAATATCTCTTCTTTGAGCACTATTTTTACTTCTTTGCTTTTCTGACTTGCAATTACCATGCCTTCCTTTCATTTACTTACTGCATCATTTCTCCCTCCTGCTCTATTTTAATGGTAAAGTCAAACACATCAATAACTGGCTGGTAACAACAATGCAGGGGTCCCTGTTTCCTTTCATCTACTAATTTTTGTTTACTTGGTTGGCATATTGATTTGGCATATGTTAGCTGAATTCTAATTTTAACAGTCCAAGTAGTAGAGGATATTATAGAGAGAAATAATTTGCTGTGCCTGTGCATGTGAAAGTCAAGGATCCATTCAAATGCAAGCTTGCTAAAGCTATAACTCTAGAACATCCTATGTTTCATGATAACTTTATGAGCTAAATATTTTTGACTGAGAGTAGATCATTTTTTTCTACCAGAGTCAGGGCATCTTTATTAAAAAAAAAAGGCACTCTCTGATTTTAGACCTGAAAAAGAAGTGGAAATTCATGAAATAAAGAAATGCACAGGAGAATCAGAGGAAAACAGAAGCCAAAGACCACCCAACAAAAATCTAATAAAAGGAAAACATCACAGATTCATGGACTCTTAAGACGTGGACCTAAAGATAAAAGCATATTACATGCTGTGCTGATGAATATGTATCTTATCCAGCTAGAAATGGAAATCAACAAAGGTTATAAAATCAAGCTTTGTCTGTGTTCTTAAAAATCGTTACCTACCTCAGCCACTACTGCATATCTGTATGTCATAAAGAAGCATTTGGATAGAAGAAAGTGAATATATTTCCATACCAATGAACCTTTAAAATTACTTGAAATTTACTCCTCTCTTTGTATTAAAACCGTAAGGACTACATAGAAGAATCACATACTAACATATTCATAGTTAATGACATGGATTAGTAAATCAGATTAAATACCTAAAAAACAAGGCTTGCCTTAAGATATCACAGAGGATGTTTTTTTCTTAAAAGAAATAAAAATATACACAACAGACACTGTTACTTAGATGAAAAAACAGAGGCAGAGTGTGATAGTCAGGGCCGGGCCAGGAATACTACCTCCAGGGGACAATAGCATAAAGACACAGATATGAGAAGGGTACACATAGCTGAAGGAGAGGATGTGTTATTTCACTAAAAAAGAATGGCAGATATAAAAGGAAGTAAATGAAAATAATTCAATGAGTAGGATAGGAACTTCTATGGTTTGATTTTTCTTTTGTCCTCTCCAGAGCAGGTTAAAACTTCATTGCCATGCAGTGACATTGTGAGAAGTGACCTTGGGGGTGGGAGGTTCTGCCCACATGAACCAGTTCAGGGTCTTTATAAAATGGCCAGAGAGAGATCTCTCCTATCATCCGGCCATCTTCTGCAGCCTGGAGACACATAACTTCCCTGCTCCCCAGAAGACACAGGATCCTAGGCACCATCTTGGAAGCGGATTGTGCAGACACTGAATTTGCCAGCACCTTAACCTTGGATTTCCCAGCCTCGAGAGCTGTAAGAAATAAAATTCTCTTCCTTATACATTACCCAATCTCAAGTATTCTTTTAGACTAGCATAAAACAGACTAAGAGATGAATCACAGGTTAGTGGAATAAATAGCAATTCTAGGCCTAAAACAGCAACTACGGGAAACTATGTTGCCAGGGCCAGGAGAGGTAAAGCCAGGGAGGAGGCCGCAGACCGGAGACGTAGCTCCCTCCAGCCACAGCGTGGCAGCACAGACGGGCCTGGGTGTTGGAGCATAGATTCAGGCTCTCTTTTCCCTTCCTCTTTCTCGTCTCTTCTCCGTGCCCAATGCATCCACAGATAAAGAACAGAGGAGGCTGGATGACCAGTTGAGATCACCTTTCAGGGAAAGGCAGGGGGAAGAAGTGGAGGGGAAAATGGAGAATTAGGAGCAAAGAGGACAAGAACAAGGCGCAGTAAGAATGGGTGATGAAGGGCCATTATAAGCAAGTCTTGACAAGTATGGACATTTAATAGAAGCTAGGAAGACGCTGAATGTAGGCTGGAAAGGGGAAAGCATTTCTCACCTTTTACATGTCTGGAAAATAAGCAGACTGAGTAATATACTTGTTTGTAATGCTATTTCTTTAAACGCCAGCTTCTTTTGTATGTCAGTAACAGTACTGATGATAAAATAAAATAAAAGTGTCTTCCTTTGACCCACAAAACGTTACTCATTTCTGAAAATGGCTTTGTAACTCATTGTAATAAGGAATGCAAAATCTTAGTGGGCCAGGTGGTGTATGCCTGTAATTCCAGCACTCCGGAGGCTAAGGCAGGAGGATCTCCATGAGTTCAAGACCAGCCTGGGCTACATGGTGAGACTCTGTCTCTCAAAAAAAAAAAAAAAAAAAAAAAAAAATATATATATATATATATATATATATATATAAAGAAATGCAAAATCAACCTTACATAATATCGTGTTTCTACTTAAAAAGTAGTGCAAGGTCTTTAAACAAAACATTTTTAAACCTTAAATACCTCAGACATTCCCAAAATGTTTAGGTTATGCTTTCTATGTTACATTAATATTAAATTAAATCTACGTTCTGACTTGGTAATGGTCTTAGGTTTATCAAATAGTCTATCATTTTCTACAAGGACAGAGTTTACAAACACATGATAAAAATTGCTTTTGCATTCACTTCAGTTTGGGAGTAGGTGACTCCCATCTTTTGTTTATTATAAGACACTCTAGAACTAGTTACTCATGTGTATAAAATATAAAAATGAAAGATTTATTGAATTATTATTCAATTAATTCAGAATGGCTGTGTATATCTCCGTACTGGTCCTGGGTGCTGGTAGATCCTGACTTCTCTTTCTTTATTTCTCCTCTCTTCTGGGATCTACTCTGCAGTCCTCCCTCAACAGTAACACTCATGTCGTGGAAGGCTCGCTACCTTCCTGATGAGCTCTGTAAGTGATTAGATCACGAGGCTGTGATATTATCAGTGCAGGATGCACTCATGATGTGGTACCATTACCGGGAGATGGTAGAAACAGGCGGCAGAGCCTCTCGGATGGGAGTGAGTCAGGGTCACGACCTTGAGAGCTACGTCTAGTTCCTGTTTCCTTTTTAGAAGTCATCTTGGAGAGCGGTCTTATATATATACATATGTGTGTGTGTGTGTGATATGCATGCATTTATATTAAATACCTGATATGAACAACTTCAGAGCAGATAAGATCTATTTTGCTCACAGTTTTATATATATAATATATATATATATGTGTGTATCACAGCTTATTTCTTTTTTATACCCTTCCCTTCACTTCCTCTCCCTCCTCCTCCAAGTCCCTCATCCCATTTTTCATTCTTGCTGATATTGTTAATCTTATCTCGTGTCATGTTATTCACATTAATTGAGGCTAGTAGCTTCTTGTATGTGGCATAGCTTTGTTCTGTTTATTTTCCTGTCCCCTCTTCCTCACCCCTCATGCTTGTGCCATTGGACCTCTTTCCGAGTGTAAGAGATCCATCACCTTCCCACCCTCTAGCCAGCCTTTCTTGTTCTGTTCTCTCACTCAAATGAGAGATAACATGCAGTATCAGTTTTAATTTACTAGTAATAGCATGTTCATGATTTCCTTCTGATATTGTTCATTTTTGGTATACATAAATGCTAATGATTTTCATATGTTGATCTTATATCCTGCTACATTGCTGAAGTTGGTAATTAATTAATTCTAAGAGCTTTTGGTGAGGTTCTTTGGGTGTTTCTATGTCAGCTGCAAACAATGATATTTTGAGGACTTTTTCATTTCTCTTTGCTTCTTTCCCTTGCCTAATTGCTCCAGCTAGTGTTTGCAGTACTGTCTTAAACAGAAATAGTGATAATGGTCCTTGTCTTATTCCTGATTTTAGGTGGATGCTTTTAGTTTTGCCCCATATAGTATGGTACTGGCTATTGAGTTGTCATAAGTAGCATTTGTCATATTCAGGTATGGTCCTTTTATACCTGTTTTCTTCAGTGTTTTTTTTTTCATCATGGAGGGATGTTGAATTTTTTCAAAACCTTTTTACATCTATTGATATGATTATATGCTTCTTTGACCTTGCTTCTCTTTATGCAATATATTACATTTAATGACTTACATATATTGAACCATCCTTGCATCTCTGCCATGAAAGCCACTTGATCTTGATGTATAAGCTTTTTGATAATGTTCTGCTTTCTACTTGTTAATATCTTGTTGAGGAGTTTTGCATCTTTGCTTATTAAGGAAAGTGGACTCTAATTTTCCTTTTTAGTTGGGTCTGTATGCAGTTTTGGGATCAGGGTGATACTGGCTTCCATAAATGAATTTGGGAACATTCCATCCCTTTCAATTTCTTTGAATACCTTGAGTAATATTGATAATATAACATCCTTAAAATTTCATAGAATTCTGCAGTGAATCCATCAGGTTCTGGGCTTCTTTTAATCGCTGGATTCTTTATTGCTGTGTCAATTTCAATGCTGGCTATTGGGTTGTTAAACATATTTATGTCTTCTTGGATTAGTTTTGGCATTTTTCATGTATATACGAATCTGGCTATTTCTTCAAATTTGCTAATTTTTAGGAAATATTTACAAATAGTTACAAATTATCTTCTGTGGTTCCACAATATGTGTTGTGATTTTACCTTTAGGATTTCTAATGGAATCGATGTGAATCTTTTTTCTCTTTCTCTTAATGACGCTAGCTAGGGGCTTTTCTGTTTTATTTGTTGTTTCAAAGAACCAGATCTTCAATTCATTGAGGGTTTTTTTTTTTTTTTTCATTCTCAATGCCACTGGGGTCTGCTCTCATCTTTATGATTGTCCTTGATTTCAGTTTGGGGCTGGCTGTTATTATTTCTCAGGTATCTTAAGGTTTTTCATAAGGTTGTCTATTTGAGCTTGCTCTGTTTTACTAATGTGAGCATTGATTGTGATGAATTTTCCTTTTAAAATTTCTTTCATAATGTCCCAGAGGTTTCAGCAAACTATACCATCATCAATTTCTACAAATTTTCAAATTTCTTCCTTGACTTTTTCTGTGACCCATTGATTGTTTCAGAGTATGTTATTAATTTTCCAGGAGCTTTTGCCATTTCCAAAATTTCTCTGTTCACAATGGAAGTCTAAGGTGGCAGGTACCCCCCAGAATGGTACAAAATGTAGAGATCTGCTTACAGTGAGAACAGGGCACCAGCATGAGCTTTCAACCCTGTGCAATCCAGGCTGAACTGGTATTTAACTACAATACCTAGGGCTCTTCACAGCCCTAGGCCCTCAGCCTGACTCCCTGTGGTCTACTCTCCAACTCCTGGCCATCTGTCATGGTCACCTTTTCCTCATCCACTCTGGGAACATAGCAGTGTGTAGGATGGTTAGGGGCTGCTTTGGGACTCAGATTCAACACGAAGTCCTTCCTTACAGTGGTGTCACAAACTCTTGCTCTGAGATTGTGATTACAGGCACTGTACTGAGGTCACTCTCCAACTGCTGGGGAAGCCCAGCCTGGAAGCATTACTCTGTTTTTTCTTTGCTCATTCAAATTGCCAGTAATTCTTTTAGGTTTGGATGCAGTTCTCCAGTTCTCCACGAGCATAAAACCTCTTAGTTTCACTTTGTCTCCTGGCCACTGCCAGCAGGGCTGTGCAGTCTGTAGGCGTTCATCTTCCTTAACCATGGTGTGAATTCTTTCTTCTGTATCACTTAGTCTTCTTCTCTTCTGTGTTCATTCTCTCCTGTTTCTCGGGTAACCTCCACCCGCTTTCATTCCTTTCCAAGCTATTGATTCCAGACTACAGACACTTTGTCCTGGAGAAACTGAGTTACTGGCACTCACTGTTGTGCCATTTTCCCTCTGCATCGCTGTCTTCAAATAATTTGCCCATGGTCACTTTTTCTGTGGATCTCTTCTGACTACCCATGTGCAATTTGAAATGCCAGTTCTAAAACACAGCAGCTTAGAATGAAAAGATACGTGAGCTTACACATTCCTATGAGTTGACTGGGTTTAGCTGGGCAATGTTTACTGGAATTTTTTTAAGTCAAGTGTCAGCTGGGTCCAGCAACCAACTAAAAGTTTGAAGAGACTGGACATGCAAGGCCAGCACGTTGAGACCAACAGCAGTTGCTAGATCTTGAGGCTGGTTAATGATGAATGTTTAGTCAAGCTGTTAGTCAAAGTTTTACATTTTTTCTCTGTATGTGATTTGGACAGTTCACAGCTTTTTTAAAACTTGTAATGGTACCCTGATAGGGGATGAGTACTTGCTCATGAAATATTGAGAGTTACCCTCACTGGACTGCCTTCGTGAACTCTGTTCTGTGTACAGAGGCGAATGCTTTGAAGCACGTAGTAAATACAGCTAATGCAGGGACTGTAGGAAAACTCAGCAAACACCTCACGGAACTGAGACCTGTAGCGGTCGTGCGGGGCTCCACTGTCTCACTTGTTATGGGGCATACAGAAAGATCTCGCGCGGTCGCACTTTGATCTCCACGAAGACAAACCACACCTTGGAATGTGGACGAGTGGAAAAGCACCAGAACATTCCATGGCACAGTCAGAGGTCAGAGTACAACAGCGATGTGATGGGGATAATCACTGTCGTCTGTCCCGGCCCGCGGGTAGTCAACGAAGGCTCCTAAAGAGAGGGGGAGTGGGATAAAAAGACAAGCAACACGAGAAATGGAGGCAAGACAAAATTCTGATCAAGCCTCGTTTATTGAGCGGAAGTTTCGGGCTTATATACAGTGCAGGAGCGGGGATTGACGTCAATAGGTAACCAGGCAACGGAGGGAGGTACAAACATCATACGATATTACATCATTATAGGAAGTTGACCGTATATGGAAGTTGTTACATAAGATGTTATATA